>JANAVB010017200.1:4498016-4655516 GCA_029216955.1 Iris pallida | reverse complement strand
TCGGCTGCTGCTGAACCTCCCTCTGTGGAGCCCTATATATATAACCATATCCTTATATATATGTATAACTCACAACCACACACACACACACATGCCTATATATATATACATACACACACATCTCCTTATACATATACACACACACACACACACACACACACACACACACACACACACATATATATATATATATATATATATATATATATATATATATATATATATGTATAAACACACATACACAAATCCTTATATCTAAATATATATATATATATACACATATATACATATATATTAGCACACACACTCTCACACACATCTCTCACCACAACTCTCATGACAACTCCACCACTACCACTCTCTACTCACACACACACAAATACATATAAACATATATATATATATATATATATATATATATATATATATATATATATATATATATATATATATATACACACATATATATATATATATATATATATATATATATATATATATATATATATATATATATATATATATATACAAATATATATATATACCATTTAATGGAAAAACCCCCAATAATTCTTAACCTAGATTTTCTAGGGAAAACCTACAAATTATGGGCAAAATGTAGAGAATCCTAATCTCTATAATTAATGTGAAGGAAGTAAATGGAGGAGAGTAATAAATGGGGGAGAAATTACATACCTAAAATGGGTTTCCTTGTAGGGAAGAGCTTGGGAGAAGGAAAGGAATTTTTGAGAAAGAGAGAGATGTAACTTAATGAAGAAGAAAAAAGGGGGGGGGGGAAGGCCTTGTCATGGCCAGCCATGTGGGGAGGGAGGGTTTGTGGGTTTGGGTAGTGATCCAATAACACTCCAAACCCATTAGACTTAGGTTTAATTGGTTCGGGTTTGGTTCGGTCTAATTTAATCAACTAATTAAGCTCTAAAATGACTAATTAAGCCATGAAAATAGGGTTTATAATTTCTAACCTAATTATGATGGTATGTGGGCTAAGCCCAACTAGTATGTGGGTCCCACTAGGGTCCAGGCTACCCGGGTCTCCAATTTGAGTCCGAATTGGATAAAATCCAAACCAACCCAAATAAATCCCAAAAAATCACATAAAATCAAATAAAATTCCTAAAAATTATAAAACTTAAAAAATGACAAAAATACCCCTAATTTGAAAACTGGGGGTGACTGGAACGCCTTACTGCTTTATCTTACATGTTCTCTATTACTGTTTCTTGTTTGAATGATTGAGACAATAGATGTCGTGTAACTCTAGTGGGACTTTCATGTAGTATGCATCCCCTCATTTTTTAGACAGCATTGATCATATTATACGGTATTCATCTACCCGTAATACGTAGCTGGCTGAGTCATTCTCCCGCTCTCCATTATTCTGGTTCTGGGGCGTGATAAGGTTTTAGTGGTGGCCCATGCAGGTCTGATTTCAGACTTGTGGGGTGTTTTAATTTATAGGATGTCTCAATCACACATGTTTTTCCTTGATCTCATGATTCGTTACTCTCAACTCTAGCTTGACCTTCCATTATCCTTTGACTTCATTAATCCTTCATGTCCGGTCATTTGATTGTTCTCTTGTCCCTTTTCTTAGGGGCACCTCGTCCGCGTCTGCCAGGACCGGACAACAACAAGGACAACATGAACAGCGAGACCCTGTTGAGCAGCAACAAGGGCCAGTACAATCTCAAGAGACTATCCAAGAAGAAGTGATAGTAGAACCAGCCGCTGGATCGCGGTATCCCGAGGTTCCACCACCACCAACAGTTCCACCTACCCCAGTGGAAGTGGACACACCGGCCCTTCTGGAGATCATGAGAGGGATGATGGCTACTCAGCAACATCAGATGTTGGCCCAGCAACGCATGCACACTCAGCTACAAGAGCAGAATGTACTACTCAACCAAGGATTGCAGACGGCTTTGGAAAGAGGGGCGAGAACAGATTCAGGAGCATCAACCAGATTTTGCAATTACAACCCCCGCCGCTTCGAGGGTACGGAAGATGCCATCTCAGCAGATGCATGGCTTAAGGATATTGAGGCTATTTTGACATCAGCCAAGGTGCCGGCGGAAGAACGTGTGGATCAGGTGAAGTTGTTACTTCAGGATCTCGTACGTGATTGGTGGGAATCAGAGGAGGTAGGCATCAGACGCCCTGTTGCTTGGGACAATTTTACTGCAAGATTCAAGACGAAGTACTATGGAGTTGTGGCACAGTTTGAGCTACAACAGAAGTTTATCAACCTCAGACAGGCTGGCAAGACTGTAGATGCTTATGCAGCGGAGTTCTACAGATTGAGTAGGTTCGCCCCGGAGATGGTAGCAACAGAGGGCTATGAGGTTCCAGCAAGGGTTTAATCTTGAGCTCTTGCAATTGATAGAGGGGCACAATTATCAGACTTTTGACAAAGTATTGACGACAACCCGAAGACATGAGATCACCATTCAGAGGATCACGGCAAGGACTGGAGGTCAGAAGAGATCCCACAGTCAGATTGAAGGAGGAGGGAGAGTAGCACCCCGAACAACAGCACCACCCCCTGGCATTCGCATTCACGATGTGGCAATGTGAGGGCCAGCACCACCACCAAGGCAGCAGCAACAGCAACAGAGGAAGAACCAGCAACCCCGAGCGGGCTGCACTTATTGTGGGAAGGTAGGGCACACTAGAGATATGTGTCGGACATTGAACGAACAGTGTTTGATATGTGAAAATCCAGATCATTGGGTTACCACCTGTCCCATGAATTCGAGGTCAGGAGGACCAGTGCAACAATTTCCTGCTCTGCCAGCACCAGGGGCAGGCCAGTATCGAGGACCAGTGGTGGCAGTAAAATCGTTGGCACAGTGCCCGTTCATGACCCAGGCTCAGATGTTTCGGCAGCAGGGACCGCCGATGCAGCAACACCAGCATAGACCACCCCAGCATCACCAAGGCAGGGGCCAACAGCAGCACCAGGCTAGGCCGCAACATGGGAACCAACAAGGAGGTCGAGGGCAGGCATTCAATCTGTCCCTAGAAGAGGCATTGCCATCGGGAGATGTCGTGGCAGGTAACATTCTCGTCGTCTCATATCCTGCAGTAGCATTGTTTGATTTGGGAGCATCACACTCATTTATATCTGCATAATTTACAACACGGCTAGGAGTGGAGTTCGAGACATTGCCAGGGAGGTTGAATATACTCACTGGTAATGGGCTCGTAGGAGTTAGTAGAGTCATTCTAGCATGTTGTATTGTCGTTTGCGGGCATTCTTTACCCGCCAACTTGATAGAATTTTCTGTTGGAAATTTCGACGTTATCTTAGGCATGGACTGGTTGAAAGACAGTCATACGACAATAGACTGTCGTAGAGGGAGTGTATCTTTTGATATTCCAGGCATGAAGCGGTTCACCTTAGTCAGATCAGTGGGAACTCGACAAGAGCAGGGAGTAGTAACGGCAATGGAAGAAGTTCAGGTTCCGAAGGTAGTTGAAGAGTTTCTAGACGTATTTTCCGAAGAACTTCCAGGTCTACCACCGGTTAGAGATATTGAGTTCAGTATAGAATTGGCACCTGGAACTAAACCGATATCAGATCGAGTTTATAGAATGGCAGATTCGGAGCAGGTAAAGGTATATCAGCATATAGAGGAACTGAAGGAGAAAAAGTTCATCCAAGCTAGCATATCACCATGGGCAGCATCAGTGGTACTTATGGGAAAGAAGGATGGGTCATCCAGATTATGCATCGATTACAGGAAGCTTAACGCGGCAACAGTAAAGAACAAGTACCCACTACCCAGAATTGACGACTTGTTTGATCAGTTGAGTAGAGCTAGAGTTTTCTCCAAGATCGATCTTCGTTCAGGGTATCATCAAGTAAGGGTTCGGAAGGAGGATATTTCCAAGACAGCATTCAGGTCGAAGTATGGGCATTATGAATTCTTGATAATGTCGTTTGGTTTGACCAATGCTCCAGCAATATTTATGGATTTGATGAACCGCGTCTTTATGCCATACTTAGATCAGTTTGTCGTAGTATTTCTCGACGTCATTCTCGTATACTCTGCTAGTGAAGGGGAGCATGAAGATCACCTCAGAAAAGTGTTACAGGTTCTGAGAGAGAACCAGTTGTATGCCAAGCTCAGCAAGTGTGAGTTCTGGACGGATCACATTTCATTTTTGGGTCACATCATATCAGGAGCCGGAGTAGCAGTGAATCCCAAGAAGGTAGAAGCCGTAGAGAGTTGGCCAGTACCCAAGACCGTAGCTGATGTACGAAGTTTCTTGGGATTGGCAGGATATTACATAAGGTTCGTATCAGACTTTGCGAGACTTTCAGCACCCATAACCCGCTTGACACAGAAGGATGTGCCATTCGTTTGGTTGGTAGAATATCATGCATCATTTGAGACTTTGAAGCAGAAGTTGATATTAGCGCCTATCCTTACCTTGCCGGTTGGACCCGGAGGTTTTACTGTATATTGTGATGCATCAGGTAAAGGACTTGGATGTGTCCTCATGCAGCATGGGAAGGTGATAGCGTATGCATCTAGCAACTACGAGACCACGAGAAGAATTATCCAACTCACGACTTGGAGTTGGCGGCAGTAGTATTTGCCTTGAAGCTATGGAGGCATTACTTATATGGTGATCGAGTGGACATGTACACAGACCATAAAAGTCTGAAGTACATCTTTACTCAGAAGGAACTGAACATGAGGCAGAGAAGATGGTTGGTGTTGATCAAGGATTACGACGTGGAGCTTCAGTATCATCCAGGCAAGGCTAATGTGGTAGCAGACGCTCTTAGCAGGAGAGGCGGCACATTTATGTTGACAACACAGAAGCACATCTTAGAAGACCTTCAGGAGATGGACATCGAAGTTATACTTCCTAGTGATGTAGGAATTCTGGCGAGTCTGCAAGTTCAATCCGACTTGGTAGACAGGATCAAGGCAGCTCAGACACAGGACCCAAGGATTCAGAAGCTTAGGACAGAATGTGAGTCAGAACTCGGAAAGGAGATAAAGATTCATGAAGATGGTACACTTAGGTTTGGATCGCGTCTATGTGTGCCTAGTGGAGATATCAAACAGGAGGTTATGACAGAAGCTCACAGTTCTCAGTATTCTATACATACTGGAGGGACCAAGATGTACCGAGATATCAAGCAACACTTCTGATGGAACGGAATGAAGAGGGAGATAGCTAGATTCGTTTCCCGTTGCTTGATATGTCAGCAAGTGAAGGCAGAACAGCAGAGGCCAGCTGGGTTATTGCAACCGCTTCCTATTCTGGAATGGAAGTGAGAGCATATCACCATGGACTTTATGACCGGTTTACCGAGATCGCCGAGTGGTAAAGATGCTATTTGGGTGATAGTGGACCGGCTTACAAAGATGGCATACTTTCTTCCTTTTAGAGTAGGACAATCTACAGAAAAGTTGGCAGAATTATATATACAGCAGATAGTCAGGCAACATGGAGTCCCTGTCAGTATTGTGTCAGACAGAGACACCCGTTTTACATCACATTTCTGGAACAGCTTACATCATAGTCTGGGTACCAAGTTGAGATTTAGCACGGCTTACCATCCCCAGACGGACGGGCAATCAGAAAGGACAATTCAGACTTTAGAAGATATGTTGCGAGCTTGCACCCTAGATTTTGGAGGATCTTGGGAGAGCCAACTACACTTAGTCGAATTCTCATACAACAATAGTTATCAAGCCAGTATCCAGATGGCGCCATTCGAAGCTCTATATGGTAAGAAGTGTAGGTCGCCACTAGCATGGGATGATATCGGGGAGAGGAAGATGTTAGGCCCAGAAATGATTGTTCAGACAGTTGAAGTGGTTAAGGAAATTAGAGAGCGACTTCGAGTTGCGCATGACCGGCATCGTCATTGGGCGGACCAACACCGTAGGCCGCTAGAGTTTTCTGTTGGGGACCACGTATTCTTGCGGATCTCACCTACTCATGGGGTCATTAGATTTGGCCTTCGCGGGAAATTGAGTCCACGATACGTAGGCCCATTTGTTATCCTTGATAGGATAGGCGATGTTGCTTATCATTTATCTCTTCCACCTTTATTACGAGAGGTGCATGACGTGTTCCATGTATCTCAGTTGCATAGGTATGTATCGGACCCAAGCCATATTCTCGACCATTCTGAACTGGTTGTTGGTACCAACCTGTCCTACGAGGAACAGCCTGTGTCCATTTTGGATCGAAGAGAGAAGATACTCAAGAACCGAACAATTAGCCTTGTCCGGGTTGCTTGGGGTCATCACTCTTTAGGAGAGTCAACGTGGAAACGTGAGGATGATATTCGATCACGGTATCCGCACCTGTTTGACTCACAAGGTATATTTCTTTCCGCATACCTTGACTGTCTTAACTCCGCATGCTTGTCATCCTATGAGTAGAAATTACTTGATATCATAGATTGTTAAAACATAGATGTATTACTTGCTATTGATATTGTAAAATGATTGCTTGCTTAAATTACTTGTACTTAGATTAGTTTGACTCTGATGTTTCTATCTTGCTTGGATTTGAAATTTCGAGGACATAATTTTTCTAAGGAGGGTAGAGATGTCACTTTTCGTTCCCAGAATACGTATTTTTATGCATGTACTACTTGAATGTATTTATTTAATATTTATCATGTATTATCCTGTATTTAAATTCTTTTAATTTCACGCTAATTAATTTTCTGCATTTTATTTTCTGCTTTTATTCTCTGCTTTAACTTTGTTTTAGGTTCGGCCTAGGTTGGTTTATTTTTGGGTTCTTAGTGGTTCATCATGAACCGAACCCAACACCCCCATTTAAAGCCCCCAAACCCTTTCTCTCTCTTCATTACTCTCCTTCACCATTACTCTTCTTCTTCTTCCTCATAACTCTCTCCACCTACCAAAACCCATAGGCAAGTACATCTTGCTTCCACAATGAGAACCCATTTTTATGGTTCACTTATCTTCCTCTCGTAATTTTAAGAGAGTTTAGAACTTGGCATTTTGTATTTTGAAGTCTTATTTTTCGTAGATCTAGAAATTGCTATTTTCGGATTTTTAGTGGTTTTGATCTATCAAACTTTCTGGTTTCCAAGTTTTGTTCATTCCAGATTTGTTGAGGTTGTGTTATACGCCATTCTGACCCATGGAAACCCCATTTCTGGCTAGGAACGAAGGTTCCATGGGAATTAGAGTTTGGGAGGAACTTTACGCTCACGTTGTTACGTGCCAGCGTTGAGCTTTACGCCCACGTTATTACGTGTTAGCGTAATATTGAGTTTTTACGTCCACGTTGTTACGTGTTAGCGTAATATTGAGTTTTTACGCCCACGTTATACGTGTCCGTGTAGTGTCGAGCTTTACGCCCACAAATACTCGTATCAGCGTAAAACTGTTTTACGCAAGTCTACTTGACTTGGCGTAATCGTTTTACGTGCACAACGTTTCAGGCGTAAAACTTGACTCTTTATTCGAGCAACTTTTACGCGTGGCTCGATCCTTTACGCATGCAATGTTTTACGCGCACAGTGCCTCAGGCGTAGACTCTAATCTTTTTACGCGTACCCCTTGGCTCGGCGTAAAACGAGTTTTACGCTCAACCTTGTTCCTTTATTTGAGTGTACTTCCTTTACGCGTAACTTTATATTTTACGCGTACTCTTCTAAGTTTGGCGTAAGACAAGTTTTACGCCCGACTCTATTTTACGCAGGCAGGTTTACGCAGGCAGGCTTTTTACGCGCGTATTATTGCCTGAGCATAAAGCATGGACGTAGACTAGTCATGGCATAGATCAGCCTTGGCGTAATCTAATCTTGGTGTTCCTATTGCTCTATAATTTATTCGCTTTATGTTGGCATGATAATTCTCCTATTATATCCTTACGCCTTTTTGCATGAACTCGATAATCTTGGCATGTTAATATTTTAATACATAAGGTTGTGTAGAATGTGTCATGTGTCTTGATTGGTTTATGGATACCCAGTATGACTGGAATTAAACCCTGAGAGTTGTAGACTCGACCCCACTGAATACTAGTTGACTTTCATGCCTTGTCACCATTGATAATGATTGTGACCTTGCCTAATAATTGATCATGCGTTCCTAGTTGGAACTAAAAGACTGGCTAGTCGTCTTATTGAATTGAATGAATGTGACACGTTCATATTAAACTATGAACTATTGCAATCGATTGGCCGATCCCGAATATTGGCATACAGGCATGTGCAGGCTTCAAATTATTTTTCTACAAAAGCAGCATGTATACTTTATGGTCAAAGCATGATTATTCCGCGGTTAGTTTTGATTGTTGTATTACGCTATGTAAGACCTACAACCTAACTGCACGGGTATCGTTGTAGAGTTGTGCATACCGTACCCCGTACAAAGGTACTCATTCTGAATGATCATGATCTACGGCATGGAATTTTACTTAACGTAGGGGCTACTAAGTTAAATAAAATAATGATTGCATGGAGAGAATAGATTCCCGAGTTCTTACATGGCAGCCCTCTTTGGGACTATTAGTGCCCGACAGGCCGGCTGGTTCCCACAGATACTGCAAATTTGCCACACGGGCAGGGAGCGGTATCTGTTTATATTATATTATTTATTGTCTATTGATGACGGACGTCCCGCTGGGACTCGTCTAATTCATGATTGGCGCAATTGATTGACTGGATAGACTAGTCTTGCTTGCTCATAGTAAGAGCTGAGAAATCCTTATTACATATTTTCAGGGTAACTTGGAACTTACAGTAGCAAGCCGTAGTAGTTGAATGGCCGTTTAAATTGATTTGTTTGTGTACTGTATCTACTCTGTTACTAACTGAGAGGATCAGAATGTCAGGGCATGACAGGTCAACTTCTGTCCTTGTTTGGTTGGGAAGTTGGTTTGAAGTGTCGTGATATTACGTGAATCCTAGTAGCAAGCGAAGACCTATTTATCATATCCTTAACTCTTATCACTGGTTTTAGTTCTCATGTCGTGCTTCCTTGTGGTACTTGCTATTAGAGGTCTAACCTCTCTGGTTTTGCATGGCCAGATTTAGAGCCGGTCCCCGAGGATCCAGCTTACTTCTACCTCCAAGATGGTCAATACTAGAGGGATGATCGCAGGAGGACTCGAGTGGGTTTCTTACTTCCCCGTTCGTTTTGTTATTTACCTTATACTTTGCCGTTTGGAACCGACATGTTAGTCGGATCGTCTTGTACTTACTTTTACATAAATGTAACTAAAGTCAGACTGCAGTTGATAACAGTTGTGTATACCTTGCTACATCATCTGGCTATATTTTGTAAAGCCAGATCTCAAGAACATTTTGACTGAGCGTTTGGGACGCCTTACTGCTTTATCTTACATGTTCGCTATTACTGTTTCTTGTTTGAATGATTGAGACAATAGATGTCGTGTAACTCTAGTGAGACTTTCATGTAGTATGCACCTCCTCGTCTTTTAGACAGCATTGATCGTATTATACGGTATTCATCTACCCGTAATACGTAGCTGGCTGAGTCATTCCCCCGCTCTCCAGTATTCTGGTTCTGGGGCGTGATAAGTCACGTGTTGCATTTTTTATAAACGGATATTCGACCTGGATAACCGGATGGTCGTCTCAATCAGTACTCGCCCTTGATCTCTGCTCGTATCTTCTGAATCCCTGTAATCTTGACCTGATCACATGCTTGCATCTTTGATCTATCATGGTCCTTCCTTATTGTTTTTTATGTCGTCTTCTTCAGCGGCATTGTTCCTGGACCAGCCGATCAGCAAGGCGGAGCACCTCCCGTAGACCAGCAGCAACCTGGAGATCAAGCCCAGCATTCAGAAGTAGCCTCCAGAGTCATGCCTACTGGAGGAGAGCCACCAGTTCAGCCCGTCCAGCCCGTAAAGCCTGATGATGGCACTTTGGCGGGTCTCATCAGGTCACTATTAGCCTCCCAGGATCGTCGAGGAGATACCTTGCACCAGGCGGTGGCAGATACTTTGGCCAGAGGAGGTCATCAGGGTAATAGCGCGGTCAACAGCTTCAAGCGCTTGAACCCTCCCTTTTTCGACGACAGTGAAGATACGATCGCTGCAGATGCATGGCTCAGGACACAGAGGTGATTCTAGAAGCAGCCAGGACTCTAGAGAACGAGAAAGTGGTCGTGGTGCGCCTACAGCTATTGGATCTTGCCCGCAGCTGGTGGGCGGCGCAGGCCGTTGGATTAGTGGCCCCTATTGCCTGGGCAGTATTCAGGGAAAGATTCCAGACCAAGTATTTTGATGATGTAGCTCGGTACGATCTACATACGAGGTTCACCAATCTGAAGCAGATGGACATGACGGTCGATGGATATGCGGTCGAGTTCTCCAGGCTTAGTCGGTTTGCTCCTACCTTGGTGGCGACCGAGTTCGATAGAGCCCAGCAATTCCAGCAGGGGCTCCACCTAGAGATTTTATTGGCGGTGGAGCTGTTTGAGCATCAGACTTTTGATACAGTGTTGAGAGCAGCCCGGAGGCATGAGTATACCTCCCAGAGGATCGTGGATAGGACCGAAGGTCGGAAGCGATCTCACGGCCAGATGAATCAGTCATCAGCACCAGCCCCGACAGCTAGGACTTTGACCATTGGGGCTCCGAGGTGGGCGACCTCAGTGACGTCGGTTCAGCATTCCACCCCGACGTACCCTCAACAGCAGAAGCAGAAGCAGTCTTCCGCAGTGGGATGTTCATACTGCGGAAAGCCAGGGCATGTGGTATCAGAGTGTCGCAGAGCACATGGTTTGTGCTTGGTTTGTGGTACCCCGGACCACAGGGTTGGGAACTGCCCGAACAGGAGGAGTTCATCGGCCTTCTTTAGTCCTTCAGTTAGAGGACCAGCACTAGTCCAGCAGCAGCAGCAGCTGCAGTACCCATTTTCGAGGCCATTGCCGACGCAGGTCCAGGCATTCCAGCAGCAGAGACCGCAGCAGTATGCCCAAGTCCAAGCCCTGATCCAGAGCAAGCAGAGGAATTTTCAGCAGAGGGGACCCGCACCCAGAGAACATGGTCAAGTGCTGGCCTTGACCATGGAAGAAGAAGTATTAGCACCAGGAGAGGTAGTGGCAGGTACTATTCTCGTCAACACCTTTCCAGCTTCAGTATTATTTGACTCTGGTACAATGTATTCATTTATGTCTGCACGATTCGCGACATGGGTAGGAGTGGAGCCCAAGTCATTATCAGTAAGGCTCAATATACTTACTGGTAACGAACTTGTGGGAGTAGATAGAGTGTTTTCCTCGTGTCGGATCGTAGTTAGCGGTAGAGAATTCTCTGCTAGATTGATAGAGTTCCCGATGGCCGATTATGATGTGGTCTTAGGGATGGATTGGTTGAGGGACCAGTATGCTAGGATAGACTGCCATATTGGCAGGGTTATTTTTAGCATTCCAGGCGAGCCGAAGTTTTTCTTCTCCCGAGGCGAAGTTGAACCTTCTCCTCCAGTGTTGCGGATGGTAGTAGCAGTAGTACAGTTACCTCGGATAGTCGAAGAGTTTCCAGATGTTTTTCCAGAAGTGCTTCCAGGGTTTTCGCCAGAGCGAGAGATCGAGTTTACCATCGACTTGATTCTCGGGACAGCCCCAGTATCAGAGAGAGTCTACAGGATGGCGCCGTCAGAGCTAGAGATATTGTACAAGATGATTGAAGAACTCAGAACCAAGGGATTCATTCGTGCTAGTGGATCGCCTTGGGGAGCCCCGATGCTTCTTGTGAAAAAGAAGGATGGTACATCTAGATTATGTGTAGATTATCGTACCTTGAACTCGGTGACAATCAAGAACAGATACCCTCTCCCGAGGATAGATGACTTGTTTGATCAACTCAAGGGGCAGCAGTATTCTCGAAGATTGACTTGCGGTCAGGATACCATCAAATCAGAGTTAGAGAGCAGGACATCCTGAAGACAGCTTTTAGATCGAGATATGGGCATTGGGAGTTCCTTGTGATGCTATTTGGAGCAACCAATGCGCCGGCAGTATTCATGGACCTCATGAATCATATCTTTATGTCTTATTTGGATCAGTTCGTGATTGTGTTCCTAGACGATATCCTAGTCTACAGCAAGAGTGAGGCAGAGCATGAGCAGCATCTCCGTGTGGTTCTTCAGATTCTCAGAGAGCACCAATTGCATGCCAAGTTCAGTAAATGCGAGTTCTGGCTCGATCGTATTTCGTACTTGGGTCATATCATCACCCGAGGAGGAGTTGAAGTGGATCCCCAGAAGATCGTGGCCATTGAAACGTGGCTGGTACCTAGCACAGTGGCAGAAATTCGCAGTTTTTTTGGCTTGGCCGTCTACTACCGGCGATTTATTTCAGACTTTGCTCGAATTTCAGCGCCATTGACCCAGTTGACCCGCAAGGATGTGCAGTTTGCTTGGACATCAGAGTGCTAGGATTCTTTTGAGAGGTTGAAGCGAGGCTTGATGACGGCTCCTATTCTCACGCTTCCAGATGGAACCGGAGGATTCTCAGTGTATAGTGATGCTTCGGGCAGAGGTTTAGGATGTGTTCTGATGCAGCATGGGAAGGTAATAGCTTATGCATCACGACAACTTCGTGATCATGAGAGGAATTACCCAACCCATGATTTGGAGCTGGCAGCAGTAGTGTTTGCACTTAAGCTTTGGAGGCACTACTTGCACGGAGATAGGGTAGAGATTTTCACCGACCACAAGAGTCTGAAGTATGTGTTCACCCAGAAGGATCTCAACTTGCGTCAGAGAAGATGGCTAGAGCTGCTAGTGGATTATGATGTCAACCTGCAGTATCACCCAGAAAAGGCCAACGTTGTTGCAGATGTATTGAGCAGGAAAGCCGGAGTTTATTTTCTAACAGCGCAACCAGAGCTGTTAGCCGATCTTCAGAAGATGGGTATAGAAGTTGTCCTCTCTTCCAATGTGGTATTGATGGCCAGCATGCAGGTTCAGTCCACTATAGTCGAGAGGATCTGGATGGCACAGTCAGCAGATTCCAAGCTTCAGCGACTCAGAGCAGAGTGTGAGGCAGGACGAAGACCAGAGTTATGTATTCATGAAGATGATACACTTAGGCATGGGAGGCGTCTTTGTGTACCCAGTGGAGATATCAGACAGGAGATCATGGCAAAGGCTCACAGTTCGTAGTATTCTATTCATCCCGGTGGCACGAAGATGTACCGTGATATCCGCCAGCATTTTTGGTAGAATGCATGAAGAGGGAGATAGTCCGGTTTGTCTCTCGTTGTTTAGTCTGCCAACAAGTTAAGGCTGAACATCAGAGACCAACTGGACTACTTCAACCATTGCCAATTCCAGAGTGGAAATATGAGCATATAACCATGGATTTTGTGACTGGATTGCCTAAATCTCCGGCTGGCAGAAACGCTACTTGGGTTGTCATAGACAGGCTCATGAAGGTGGCTCACTTTCTCCCGTTCAGAGTTGGTCAGTCGACGGCTCAGCTAGCGAAGATGTATCTCTAATAGATTGTCAGATTGTACGGTATACCAGTCAGTATCACCTCGGACAGAGATTTCAGATATACGTCGCACTTTTGGCGTAGCCTGCAAGAGAGTTTGGAGACTCGCCTCCAATTCAGCTCAGCGTATCACCCACAGACAGATGGTCAGTCAGAGCGTACCATACAAACCTTGGAAGACATGTTGAGATCCTGTACGCTCGACTTCAGTGGTTCATGGGAAGATTACCTGCACCTGGTAGAGTTCTCGTACAACAACAGTTTCCAAGCTAGTATCCAGATGGCACAGTTCGAGGCACTGTATGGTAGGAAGTGCCGATCCCCGCTAACATGGAACGATGTCGGAGAGAGACAGATGCTCGGTCCAGAAATGATTGCTCAGACCGTTGAGGTGGTCAGGAGAGTCAGAGATCATCTTCGATTTGCCCAAAATCGCCAGCGTCATTGGGTCGATTCTCATCGGCGCCCTCTTGAGTTTTCTGTCGGCGACCATGTATTCCTGAGGATTTCGCCTAACCGTGGCGTCATTCGTTTCGGTGTACGGGGAAACCTTAGTCCTAGGTATATAGGGACATTTGACATTCTGGAGCGAGTAGGAGATGTATCCTATCGTCTCGCTCTTCCACCATCGCTACGTGAGGTGCATGGCGTATTCCATGTATCCCAACTGCGACGGTATATCCCAGACCCGAGCCACATCCTGGATCATTCGAAATTGGTTGTTGGAACCAATCTTTCGTATGAGGAGAGGCCCGTGTCTATATTGGACCGAAGAGAGAAGACACTCAAGAACAAGACTATCAAGTTAGTCCGAGTTGCTTGGGGTCATCACTCTTTGGGTGAGTCAACGTGGGAGCGTGAGGATGATATCCGATCGCGATATCCCGACATGTTTGACTCGTGAGGTATAATATCTTTCTTATGCCTCATGCCTTCGATTCCTTGCTTGCATGAATAATTACTTGATTTCTTGATTAGTATAGCTTGCCTGTGACTAGTATAGCTTGTTCTTGTCCCTCTAGCCTCTTAATTAAATTCCGAGGACAGAATTCTTTTAAGGTGGGTAGAGTTGTAATGCCTATAGTTCGTATTACGTATTTTGAAGTACGTGTACGTATTTTATCTTGTATTGTATGATTCCTTGCTTGGCTTATCTTGGCATTATATGGCTTGGTCCATTTCGGGTTGGTTCGACTAGGCTTGGGTTGCCTTGGTTCATCATGAACCAAGGGGAGAACCCCTACCTACCACCACCATCATCCTTTATTAACCCACTCCCTCATTCTCTCTCTTTATTACTACTTCTTCTCCACCATTACTTCTTCAACCACCAAGAGAGAGAGAGAGAGAGAGAGAGAGAGAGCTTAGGCAAGTGTAGCTTACTTCATGGAGGAACTTCCTTTTTATTGTTCCATTCTCTTCCTCTCGAGATTCTAACACACTTTAGTACTTAGCATTTCTAACTTCCATGGCTCAATTTGTGTAGATCTAAGTTTATAGTATTTTTAGATTTCTTGGGTTTTGATCTACTTAACATTGTTATTTTCAAGTTTTGATGGTTCCATGTTGTAGAGAATTTTATTCTGCCCTATTTTGACCTATGGATGTCCGGATTTGGACTCTGGATGAAGATTTTGTGGAGCTTGGAAGCATGGCTTCATGGTGTTCTTCTTCTCGGAAATTGGAAGAAGAAGAACAGTTCTTGACCGTATTTCATGCGGCAAGTGTTCTTCCAGCCGTATATGCCTAAGAAATTTCCAGCCGCATAGACTTCTGTCTCTATCCAGCCGCATAGAGCCTCAGCACGTCCAGCCGCATGAATATTAAACACTTGCAGCCGCATAGGCTTGACTAAACCCAGCCGCATAAGCCCCGACCCTTCTCAGCCGCATAAGGCCGAGGCTACTCTGAGCCGCATAAACTTATTGATCGAGCCGCATGGCACTGCTCAACCGAGCCGCATAAGGCTCGCAAGCTCCGCAGCCGCATATGCAGTGATGTCCTTCAGCCGCATGAGCGCGTGCTTTTGAGCCGCATAAGTCCCTTCCCTTCCACAGCCGTATAATCCTGAGTTCTCCGCTGTCGCATGAGCCCCGCATCACTTTCAGCCGCATAAGCCTGAGTTCCTTCTCGAGCCGCATGATATTGCTCCCCTCGGCCGCATAGACTCTTCCTTTCTGAGCCGCATGCGCCTGCCCACGTACAGCCGCATAAGCGCGCAGTCCTCAGCCGCATAGGCTCCCCTGTTCCCCTAGCCGCATGGCTCTCTCCACTGTCTTTTCTTTATTATTATTATTGTTATGTATTATTATTATTATTAAATTCACGTATCATATTTATGTTTATAACATGTAAATTTTAGCATATTTTTTGAACACGATAGTGGCCCGCCGTGGCACACTCTCGACAAGCAAACTGGCATGATATATCATGACATGCTGTTACGACAGCTAGTCTGACATGACAAGTATGAATGACTTGGACACCGTGGGTGATTACGTTTGTACAAATAAACCAGTACTGTCTTGCATCATGTCTAGGATAGGGATCCCTGAGTACCACGGTCAGGGATACCTACAGTAATTGACTAAGGCTAATAAACTAGAATAATTCAGTAGATATGAAGAGATTTCCAGCTACAGACAATCCCGTTATCTGGGCGCATTAAGTGGACTTGTAGCCTACCGACGAATAGGACACATTTCCAGCACACAGTCACGTGTTGCATTTTTCATAAACGAACATTCGACCTGAATAACCGGATGGTCTGCAGGGCTTGTGGCTATTGGGATAATCCCATTGCATCTTGCTAGTAACTAGGCCTGTGATAACCCTAGTTAGTTTAAAAGTATCAAGCCGTACTCTTGATTGGCCGTGATTGATTGGATGGAGTTTATTCCAGCTTAGTCTTATCCTGATCCTGTGCAAGATTGTGATATGACATGATTATTGATGCTTGCCTTAACAATAACGATCGGGGGTCCAATTCTGTTCAGGCGAAGGGTTACAACCCCGGTCCTTGTTTGGTTTAAGGGTTGTAACCTGGCTCCCGGAGCAGTTCTGTGTTCTCTTTTCGTTTATTGTCTTATTGCAACCCCATGCCATGTTCGTCATGTTTTACCTTACCTTAATACCATGATTATTTATACTGGCCTTAGCGATAAAGATCAGAAGTCCAGTTCTGTTCAGACGAAGGGTTACAACCTCGGTCCTTGTTTGGTTTAAGGGTTGTAACCTGGCTCCCGGAGCAGTTCTGTGTCCTCTCTTCATTTATTGTCTTTCTGTAACAATAGTATTTGAGACGGGTTTCTATTCAGGTGAAGGGTTACAACCCCGGTCTTTGTTTGGTTTAAGGGTTGTGACCTGGCTACTTGAATGATTTTCTCGTACTCAGTTTACTGTTGTTATCTCTATTATTATCAGTTCTTTAGTTATTATCTATCTTTAATATTTCATTGTGGTATGCTGGTTTTAGTTCCTAAGTGAAGCCTCCTTTGTGGCACTTGCTCTTTCTGGGGTCTGACCCAGTTGGTTTTGTGTGGCCAGATATCGGAGCAGCACCAGAGGATCCACCTGTCTTCCAGCCAGATGGTGACCACCAGGCGTAACCCTGGCAACGAGTGGGTTTCTTTTTGTCCTCCCACTTTATTGTAAAAATATTCTTTTGAGGCGTTTAGCCGGCGAGCACGTGTTAGCTCGTATTGCACCTTTATTTACTGTCTGCCTACGGGCTGTAACATGATTGACAGATCCTAGGGTTGATTATGTATGACTAAACTCTTGCTAGTCCTGACATTTGTAACGACTAGCTTCATGATCAGCTAAATATGTAATATTTGGGACGCCTTACTATTGTATATTTGGTGATCTTACATCTTGTAACATTTACTTACTTGTTTGTGATTGAGACACTAGGCTTGTTCTTGACCATAGGAGACTGATGGCTTGTAGTTAAACCCTCATGTATCTAGACAGTCGTCACCGTATAGCGAGGTGTGTCGCACTTCAATATACGTAGCTGGCTATGTCTGCCCCCGCTCTCCAGTATTCTGGTTCTGGGGCGTGACACGTCCGAATGTATCATGTCAAATGCAGTTGAACTTCTATTTCCGGAGCTCACATACGAGCTTCTGGTATGTTTTTCCAACTCACAAGCATTACAAAATAACTTCTCTTTATTAGCCCTTTGATATAAGGACGGATACATTCGACTAATAACTTTAAAGGAAGAATGTCCGACACACTGGTGATGGAGGAGCAATTCGTCTTCTACACTGCTACGTGAAGCGTCCGGTTGTGCGTCTGCTACTAGAGATGCCAATGCTTTGTCCAGTCCGGTCCTGTCCAAGTACCATAGCCCCTTATGCCATGTGCCAGTCCCTAGTCGCCTTCCTGTCCCCTTCTCCTAAAAAGTTACCTTAGAAATGTCAAAGGAAATAATATAGTTTAGATCAAGGATAATAGCACTAATAGATATAAGATTGACAGAAAAAGAAGGAGCATGTAAGACATTATTGAGAGTAAGGGAAGGGATGCATGCGACAGTGCCTTCACCCATTATAGGTCTGGAGGTACCATCAGCAGTCTGAATACTCTCCGGCAATGGTAGGTGAGTTTAGTCCTAAAAATCATCACGAGACCCCGTGACATGGCGAGATGTCCCAGAGTCCATAATCCAACCTGGCTGATGGACAGATGCAAGAGAACGTGCTGGTATACCTGTGCTGGGTTGGGCAAAGAAAGTGATGTGATCCCCCGAGGTAGGTGACACCCTAGGAGTGACATGACTGTCGGCCGAACCCAGCTTTGTGCCTCGCACCTCGCAAGGAACTCCCGCTCAAGCGGGGTTATTTCTGCCAGTTGATTTTCTTCCCCTTCCTCCGCCAGATGTACTTTGTTTCCTCCAAAATAATCTTCCCTTCTACCAGTATATCCTCCTCTACCACCACGACGTTCTCCACGTCCCCATCCGCGATCACTAGACTGACTTCGCAGGATTTTTGGACAAAATCTGATGTAATGTCCGAAGTCACCACAATTGTGGCACACACCACTCACAGATGGAGGCTGAGTGAAGGCAGCAAGGGCAGACTTTTCAACCGCGGCTTGGTCCCCCTGGAATGAACCCTTGTTGGGCATCAACTTCAATCGAGCTTCTTCATGTGTCATGACAGCTATAGCTTCCTCCAAGGCTGGAACCGTGGGTTGGGATAGGAGAATATTCCTTCTCTGCTCAAACACAGGGTTGAACCCCTTCAGGAACTTCATCATTCGTTGTCGCGAAATATAAGCCAGGAACGTCTAAAAATACTTCGCAAATGCCGGTTCGACTTGTGCATCTTTCATCCCAAGAGGATCATAGTGATCCAGATCAGACCAGTACTTCTTCAGCAGGGCCGCGTACTCAGAGATGGTACGGTCGTCTTGGGCCACCCTATCAAGTTCATCCTAAAGTTGGAAGACCCGTATAGGGTTGCCCGAGCCTGAGTACATATCCTTCAAAGTCTGCCATATATCAGCGGCATCCTCCATCGTCTCGACATTGCCCGACACCTGGTCGGTCAAGGAGGCTGTCAACCACCCAGCTACGACGTTGTTGACAATCTTCCAGATAGCAAACTCCTTTGAGGAGGGATCGGATGGTGCCTTCGTTTGGCCATTGACATAGCCAACTAAGCCACGCCCCTTCAGCGTCCGCATCGCCTGCCTCGACCATTTCAAGTAGTTGGACGTTCCTTCCAACTTTGTCTCCAGCTTTTCCAACTTTTCCATTTTGTAGGGTGACGGATCCACATCAGTATGGGTCACCCGTGGGGTTGCCTCGGTTAATCTCGTTGATAAGATCTCATCAACCAGGGCCTTCATCTCTTCTACCGTCAGTTTACCACTGATAGAATCCAAGGCGTCTTCAACTGTGAGTAGGGAGGTCTTGTTGTATCCCTAGTCGTCGTCGTCTGCTAATTGCTGGGTGTCCTGATCTTGGGTGTCTATGTCATCAACTATAGAGACCAGGGGAGAACAACAAGTGGCCTCCTCACAGAAATTCTTCAGGCATACGAGTAATTAGAACCGCGTCATGATGATGAGGATAGATAGTGCAAGCATAACCAATTGGACCGTGACTTCGTGCATGATCGATATTTCCAGAACTCCGAGTAGGAGCTGTGCAAAAATAACGAACTTTTGCAAGCACTTCCAAAGAAGGTGCAAAAAACAAAAAAAAACGGGGCGCTGCACAGCATTTTCGGGGGGGCAGGTCCGGGGGCGCTGCACAGCAGGTCTGGGGGGGCAGGTCCGGGGAGCTGCACAGCAGGTCCGGGGGGGGCAGGTCCGGGTTGGGGGGAACTGGAATAGTAGATCGGGAGGTGGGGGGCTGGCGTCAGGGAGGGAGGGGTGGTCCGGGGTGCTGCACCGCAGGTCCGGGGGGGGGGGGAGAAAAGGAGCTGGAATAGTGGATCGGGGGGTGGGGGGCTGGCGTCAGGGAGGGAGGTCAGGTCCGGGATGCTACACCACAGGTCCGGGGGGGAAGGAGCTGGAATAGTAGATGGGGTGGGTTTGGGGAAGCTGGCGTCAGGGAGGGAGGAAATTTTTTTTTGAGAACCTGGCTCTGATACCAAGTTGAAATGAGTGAAATTTCTCAGATGATTTTATTGATGGGCTCCTGCCACTACTTATAGAGAGTACACCTCCTCTTCACAATACAACTTCCGATGTGGGAGTAAAGTCCCTTATTAGTTCTCAACAAACTTCACTTTCTTGTCCGCCGGGATATCCATGTAGTCGAAGAATCGATTCACCTTTGATAACCAATCTATGAACTCCTCGATGCCGAGATCGCCATAAAAGAATAGGACATTGACCTTCAAGTTGAATTCCTCTCACCTCCTTTATGGACATTTCCCACGACCGCCACATTGATAAAAGTAACTGTAGTCGAACTGATGTTCTTCATCACAAAAATTATTCCTCATGTAGTCGTCATATATAGTGATCTTGTCCGTTAACGTCACGTCAATGGTTCTAAGTCTCGTTAGTCAAGCAACCTACTAGTGTCATGGTCGTCATCACGTGGCGTAACCATCGAACTCTTCGATCGAGCTAGACGGATCTATATGAGCCGTTCGTGGATGATTCTTCTGTTCCAATGCTTAATTATCTTATGGGAGATCGCAAACGTCGCTCACCCATGACGCCATTTCTAGATTCGAACCGGTTGCATCAATAGTTCCTAGTAATCTACAACCTTCTCAACTCACTGGACGTGTAGGGTCAAATCCTGCAGAGAAAAATTTATGTGACGGACAACCGTAGAGGGGCATTTATTTCGATGCCCATTGTCAAGAAGATGTCGGTCGTCGTCATTGTCCTTTGTCCCAAACATACCATGTGACACATTGAGGCGATATTGATCAATTAAAACAACAACCAAAATACGATAATTGGCACTTCAATTCCCACACAAGAGAATTAAAAGAGAAAACTCTTATTGATAACTCAAACTAATCATAATTATAATAACGAACATGCTTATTGTCTTCTACATAACATCTATTTATAAGGAAAAAACTTGAATCATAATAAAGACTCCTAAAGAAACTAGAAGAAATGAATATAAAAAATAGGCTAATAGATTCATACAAAACTAAACTAAAATAGGTTCAGCCGTCTCGAACTAGTATTCCAGTTTAGCCCAACCGAATACCTGATTTTTTGTGCAAAAGCGAGCACCAACCAAAATTTTAGTTGGGGCTGGTTGGAATTCTGATCAAGGAACCCTTTTTGAGTATTCGTCTACGCCAATATCTAGCTTTGTAGTAAAAAAATGTGGGCTAATTAGCATTCAGATCATGTATTTTATACCATCTTAGAGTTTATATCTGATATATCCAATTGAAAAGTTTAGACTCTGAATTTTTATTTTTTGTTTCTTTTTTTCATAATACCCTCCTTTCGAGCATGTGTTGGTATCCCTTATACTCAATGTTAGGAGTTTAAAGGAAGGGAAAAAAAAACCAGAAAAAAAAAAAAAATTAAGTTCCAATTGACATAAATTATAAGCTGATATAAAATATATGATCTAAATACTAATCAGTCCTAAATATGACAAAATTTTTGCAACTTCTCGTTCTTACCTCGTCATCGCGATGGACCTTTGCTTAGGCTGTTATATAGTACAAAAATCCTAAGGGTCTGCTTGGCAATTGTAGAGGTAGCGGTTATGAGATATTTTTAGAGTACCGGTTATGAGCGGTTATGAGGGGTTCGGTTTTAGATAATTTTTAAGTAGCGGCTTTTAAACCAGTCCAATCCATGCTTGGCAATTCACTAACGAGCGGTTCTGAATTTTTTTTACACGAATAAATTAAATAGGGAAGGGTATCAGTAGTTATAATTATATATATTTTTGTGAGGATATAAATGGAATAAAAAAATAGAGCCGCTCAAAATCCATCGATTTAGGGTGTTTATAAAGCCACCCAAAAATACATTATACCGATTTTGGGGGATTTTTGAGCCGACCAAAACCGGTGCCTCAAAAAAATTAACAAGCAGAGATTTTCATAAACGACCGGTTCAAAAACATCCCAAAATTGGTGAAAACACCATTACCAAGCAGACCCTAAAGTAACTCATCAGCTTCTAATTTTTAGAACTAGTCCATCAAGAGCCACATGCATCTCATCCTTCATTTATTTATTTTTCTCGATTTATTTTAAGAGATCTAAACAGAAAACAAAAATTAAAAGCGTAAATAAAAAAATTTGTCCATGTGTCATCACCATATTAAAAGTTCCGATTTGAGTTTGTGCAGTCGTCCTCATAATGGTTGGGTCATTGATAGGTATGTCAATCTCCCTACCACTTTGAGGGTCAATTTTATTAATTTTAGTCGAACATGTCACGATCGCTCCACTTGGTGGAAATAGAGATTGATCGTTGACATTACGAATTAATTTAGTAAAATCCAATCTGATTCCTTCCGGGTCGACTTCGGATCACTTCAGAAGAGCACAAATGGGGTTTGCTCCTTTCCAATAGAAAAGGGTCACAAAAGTGAAAGCTACATATATCGCTGTCTACTTTGAAAGAGAGAGCACTTTGTTTATATTGATAGTCGACAATTATTTAGCTTCCTCATAAATGTAGACCTCTAGTGACAAAAACTATAGGACTTTGCTTCCTCTTTCTCCATCGCTTCAGTGTAGAAGGGTTAGTTAGGTTTGAATATTTAGAATTTTAGTTTATTCGATTTTGACTATTTCATTTTGATTGAAATTGAATAAATCAAACGATCGGCACTGATAGCAAAGATTATAAAGTTTTAATTATAAAGCCCTATGTCTTACCAAAGGTCGGACGAATGCAATGGTTGAAACCTTTTGGTACGGAAAAGAAAAGGTATTGTTTTCCAATATGAAATTGCAGGACAACATAAGGGCATAGAGCAAATGGCGGATCCACATGGAGTTCACTGGCAGTGAATTTTTTTCTTCAAATTTTGTTTTATGAAGGATCTTTCAAATTTTAGTATTTGTTATATGTCTACTCCAAATTAATTGGTTAAAATTTTAAATTGAAAGAAATTCATAAAAGCATACATACTATTGCATATTTTATGAATTTCTTCCAATTTAGAATAATTATCCAAATTAATTCAAGTTTTTGACTTTCATCCCACTTTATGAAATTCATAAAAGCATGCATACTTTATGAATTTCTTCTAAAGTATGCTAAATTAGAATAATTATCTGGACTATAACAAATACTTGAATTTCTTCTAATTAACTTACAAATTAGAAGCATACTTTGGAATATAACAAATAATAAATATTTACAAACGTTTATAAGTAGTATTACAAATGATGTTGTAGTTAAACACTTTCAAAGTATAAAAATTTGTAAAGAACAATTATAAAATATAATATTTTATTGTATGAAAATAGTACTATTTAATATAATATTATATTATTATGTCGGAAAAAAAAAAAAATTAGGTGCATTACCTCCGAACTCTCTTATGATTGTGTGTAAATTGTAATCCTGGATACGTCACTGCATAGATTATTTACAACATATCAGATTTCGAGACGTCAGCAGATTTCGGGTTGCTGTCATCTTTGCCATTAGGACTTGTTTGGTAACCGGATTTCACTATTTGGATTTGGATTTGGAAATCCTCCAAATCCAAATCATGGATTTCAAGATTCAAATCCAACTCCAACCAAACATAGGATTTGGATTTATGATTAATAATTAAATTATAGTCATGATCAATAATTAAGCTATTAATTAATTATGATTAATTATAGTTATTATTATTTATAAAATTAATAATTAACGATTAGTATTTAACGATTAATTAATAATTGACGATTAGTTATTATTAATTATAAATTAATAATTAATGATTAGTTAATTTTTAAATAAATAACGATTAATAATTAAAGATTAATAATTATCGATTAATAATTAATAATTAATAACTATAAATTATAATTAACGATTAATAATTAATAATTAAAAATTGATAATTTTATTAACAATTAATAATTATAATTATTGATTAATAATTAATAATTAACGATTAAGTAACTATAAATTAAATATTTTAAAAATAGTAGTTATAAATTAATATTATTATGATTAGTAAATTATTATAAAATATGATTCTAGTTGTGATTAAAATATTATCAATTAAGATTATAATAAAATAGTTTTTAACAAATTATTAATTAATATTATAGTAATACTAATAAATTATTAATATAATTATAAAAAATTAACTAATTTTTTAATTAATAATACTAATCATAGGATATGATTATTAATTAATATTATAATAATACTAATAAATTATTAATTAATATTATAATAATAATATAATATTACTAGTAAATTATGATTATTAACTAATTAACAAATTATTAATTAATATTATAATAATACTAATAAATTATTAATTACTATTATAACAAAATTAAATAATTAACTTTTTTTAATTATAATAGTATTTTTTATTAATTAATAATACTAATAAAATAGTTAGTTTTTTTATTAATTAACTAATTTTTAACGAAATTATTAGAGAATAACTAATTTTTAATTTACTAATTTTTAACAAAATTATTAAATAATAAACATTTTAAAAAATTATTAAAGAATAATTATTATTTTTCCTCCAAAATCCAACAAAATTCAAGTTTTGGATTTTGTCATACTTTTCATAGCCAAATCCATCTCCAACCAAACATAGGATTTCATAGATTTCTCTCCAAATCCATAAAAATCCAAATCTCACCTCCAAATACGATTTACCAAACGGGCCCTTACTTGAGTAGAAGTTCTAATATTGGAAGTTATCCAACTTATCAAGTGCTGATGTATCCAGGACTTTGAAGATTCAGGCAAGATAATGTACATATCTGGTAATATAATTTCAGGATTTTGCACATTCTGTGTTGGTTTTCAACTATGCCTCAACTTACTAAAACCGACTAGCAGTATTGACAAGTGGATCACTGAATTCTTCATAATTGTTTTCAAAAGTTAATATAATTGTTTTCAAAAGTTCAAGGTTCCACTCAGTGGTAGCGGTTGGATTGTATCTTGTTTTCGGTTGAACGGTGGAAGAGGGTGACAATTTGATAATTTAATCCCCCATCTGGTAGAAAAATGGGATCATGAAATATGTAGCTAACTAAAATTGGTTCAGGCAAGAAAAAATTTCTTTTTAGGCATATGTGCTCAGTCCAATATCACATATCATTGATCAACTCCGATTAGGTCACGTCACGTTTCCAACAAATGGTATCGGAACCCAAGATATGTATCGGATAAGACCTAATGTTGGAGACAACTAGGTGGAATAAGACATAATGGTGGTGTGAATGAACGTATCAGTTTGATTATGTAGCTGAACGGATCGATATGACAATATGTTAGATCTTCTAGGTTGGTTGAGATTCTATCGGATAGAAAGTGAGATTCGACTGGTGAAGGTAGCCGGAGAGCTATTAGATAGATGGGTGCCATCGAATGATGGAGGAAGTGGGATTCGACTGGTGAAGGCAGCCCGAGTGCTATTAGATAGACGGAAAAGGTCAGGGACGGAGCCTGGATTAAAATTATGGAGGGGTCATGCTACTAAATGCAGAAATCCTTAAAGTTATCATGTTAATTCAATAGCAGGAAAAAAATATATGCTAAAACTCAAATAAGAATGAGCAAAAAAAAAAAGAAGTCAATATTTGTAAATTGTTACAAAAAAAGGAAGCGAACAATTATACATAAAAGGTTTTTAAAATATGTAAAATATTTAATTATCAAACTTGTAACCTCTAAATTGAAAACCCAAAACACTATCACTTGGAGCTAGCTTATTCTTTGTATATTAGAGTGTCGAACTAATATATATTTTAGAATTGTATATATATATATATATATATATATATATATATATATATATATATATATATATATATATATATATAGTAATCAATTTTTTTTTTAAATGAGAGCACGGAAGGGAGGACGTGGCCCACCTTAGACCCTATATAGATCCGCCCCTAGAAAAGGTAGTCGGGGTGCAATCAGATAGAAAGTGCAATCATGAGACTATAATGACTAGGGATGGCAATGTCCTCCCGAACCCGACGGAGACCTCATTTTTTTACCCGATGGGGACGGGTTTGGGGATTTAAAAACGGAGATGGGGGCGGGGATGGGGATTAAAATAATTCCCCGGTCGGATTCGGGGACGGGTATGGGTATAGTACTCCCCGCCCCGGTAAATCCCCGACCCCGATTACTTATACATATCCATATGTGCAACCCATTGGAAATGGTATGATTCATGATCTATCTAGTATATATTTTATGAAAACCATGTTTTATTAACATACCTTGTACTTTTTTTTGGAACGAAAATAATTTTTTCAGCTTATAATGTACATAAAAAATTGTTAACGAACGGGAGACGGAGACGAGAAAATTTGGCATCAAAAGTGTTAATGAGGCTAGGACGGGGACGGAGATGGGGACGGGGAATGCATTGTTTAGCGGTGACGGGGATGAGGGTAAAAATAAAATCCGACGGGGAACGGGGATGGGGACGGGGATTCAAATACTACTCAGGGATGAGGATGGGGGATATGGTCTCCGGCCCCAACCCGTCCCGTTGCCATCCCTAATAATGACTTGTAGATTATTGGAATTTGTTCAAAATTTATATATAAAAAAATTATTTTAAGATATATGGGCCAACTCTAATATTAGATATATTTTGGACCAATTCTGATTTGAATTACACCGCATACTAGCTTCCTTCCAATGTTAAAGATGAGTATAATGATTCATGACAGCAGAAAATAAATACAAATAATCCACCCATATCTTTTCATTTGGATACTTTCGTCCATTTGTTAATAACCCAAAAACTTTTTAACAAGGTCAGGCTCACTCCAAAGCTTGTCACTTTTGGACTGTTTGGATAGCGCTAAATCTTCGACAGTATAAAAGTGACACTTGTAGCATGTTGAATTATAGTATACTTGTAATATGTATGAGTTTCTAAAATATGTTTGGATAGAGTTTTTTTTTTTGTCCTCTTTTTCCGAAAGTATGAAAGTGGTTAGTGAAGAAGAGTTTCCAAAATGTGTTTGAATATAGTATTTTTTGCCTCTCAAACTTGCAATATGTATGAGTTTACAAAATGTGTTTGGGTATAGTACTTTTTATCTTCCTTTTTCGAATGTGTGAAAGTGAATTGTGAAAAAGAGTTTTCCGACATGAATTGTTTCACGTCATTCATAAATTTGTTATTTTGATCGAAAAATAAGGACTTTTGTTTTTTATGAATCTAATTCATTGAAATTCCATTCAGTAAAACAGAAGAATTATAAATTTTCAAAATAATAGATAGGAATATCGTAAATAGAGCCGTTGTAACTTCTAACCCCCAAATTGTTCCGCAACCAAACGCAAACTCAGGATCTCATCTCACTGAAGGCTAGTTTCATACCCCTCTCTGCCAACCGAACAGACCCACTGCCAACCTATGATATCTGCACTCATGAGTCATGATTTGTATGCATCTTTATTTTCTGTTTGCTTCATCAAAGATATTTTGAGACCACAATAACGTCGATGGTAGGGATATTCCAAAATCGAAGATATTTGTGCTGAATCGAATTGTTGCCATGTCAAACACGTATCTGACAGGACAGGAGGACAAACCAAAATCAACGGTATGTCCGTGTCAACATGTCCATATCCTACCCCTCGTTAGCAATCACCAGAATAAAATGCGTATTATATGCGAATTTTTTCGTATCTTACATAAACATATAATACTTACGTACGTTTGAAAAATTCGAACTTGTACGCAAATTTTAAGCCTGTGGAGTTTTAAACACGTACCGTACGAATTTTTAAAACATTCGGCCAAAAAAATTTGACTGAAAAATCCAACAGTTTTCACTTTCTTGACTCTTGCTGCTATTAAATATTAAGACTGGCACAATTATCAAAAGAAAAGAAGAAAAAAAAATCTCACAACTGTAATAAAAAAAAAGAAACCTAAGAATCTTTGCACATATTGCTTGCAACAATCAAAGAAAAATCTTTCGGTTTTTATCCTACTTTCACTTTCTTTTCTTTATATAATGTTCCCCAACCTCATCTTATTCTCACACTGAACCCTTGTTTATGAAGGAGTAGAGATGGGTGGGCCATATATATATGCCGAATTTTTAGTGTCGAATTTGTTCATATGAAATGTACTAAACACGAATTAAATCTAATCCGAATGTTTTTCGTTAGACAATTTTTTGACCGAATTTTTTACCGTATTTTACTTATATTATGCCGATTTATACTCGTACTTTTGTCGTCCCGAATTTTTTCTATTTGCCGAATTGCTAACAAGGATCCTAACTATTAGTACCCATACAACATAGCTTCAATGCAAGGGTCTATCTCAAATTAGCACCTTCTCTTAAGAGGGGTTTGGCTTGGCAGACTGCGGCAGAGTAAAAAATTAAAAAATTAAAAAGTAATATTTTGTATACTTATTGTGGTGGAGTGGGAAAAAAAAACTGTTTTGGTGCTTTGAAGAAATGAATGTTAGAAGTAAAAAATCTTTTGATGTTTTGTTGGTTGTCGAAGTGGGTAAAAAAATACTACTTTTTCTTTTAAAATATGAATAGTAAATTTATTTATTTTAAGTAGAGAGAAAATGATACTCCAACCAAACGAGCGAAAAATCAATGAGAATTTTTTTACTTTCACGCTCCACTTCGAAAAAAAAACTCTAATGTCAAAATTTTGATTTTTTATTGTTCATGTTAAATCACAGTAAATTTTATTTGCAAATCCTCCAACCAAACACGTGAAGTGGTCCAAAATTAAAAATTTTGACCACTTTCGCACTCCAAATCAGCGAACCAAAGAGCCCCTTAGGACGGAGTTATTTCACCACTTTAAAAGATCCTCCCATTGATTCCACTAGCCATAACATTTACAGTTTTAAGATTCCATGATCGAACACCGTTCTCAAATTTTGAAGAAACATAACATTTCCACCATTTTTCTCTAAGTGATTGTAAAAATTTGTGCTCATAGCTCACTGATATGTACCACAAGCATTTTTCAAACCGAAAGACATCACCGCGTAGCAGTAAACTCTCCATGTGTATTTTTTATCCTCTTGATACATTTTTATTCGATAGTATCAAGAGAAGCCATCCATGAAATTCATTCGTTCAAAGCCGCACGTGTTACCTATCATGACGTCAGTGATTGCTCATCTTTTGGATAAGCTATATTTAAGTCTCCGAAGTCGATGCAGACTTACATCTTCCCATTCTTCTTGAGCACAAGAACAAAAATAGCCACCTAGTCTGGATTTGTTCTTCACGGATAAACCGCACATATGAGTTTCTTTACTTCCATGGCTCCAAAACATTAGGACGGAACATTCTTTGTTGTTGTTTAACCGACTTAACAATCCGGTCTAACCGTCATCAGTTAGCAGGGGTTATCGTTGTTCAAAGCGCATTTCTCGTTACGACTCCCCTCCATTTGTTGCGTCCAAGAATCAACTTCAAAAGGTTCCAAGGACTGGTCATTATCACCTTGCAATTGAGCGACAGAAGCCATGTTAACCGACAAGTTCATGAAAACAATGCCAATGCTAACATGAGAGCAAGTGGAAGATTGTTAGGCACATGCTCCTCTTTGGAAGGAGTAATCCCTTAGGATCTGCTTGCTAACGGTGTTTTCACCGGTTTTGAGGTGTTTTTAAACCGACCGTTTATGAAAACTCCTGCTTATTAGTTTTTTTGAGGCACTGGTTTTGGTCGGCTCAAAAATCTCCCAAAATCAGTGTAATGTATTTTTGGGTGGCTTTATAAACACCCAAAATCGGTGGATTTTGAGCGGCTCTATTTTTTTTATTCCATTTATATCCTTACAAAATATATATAATTATAACTACTGATACCCTTCCCTATTTAATCTATTTGTGTAAAAAACTTTCAGAACCGCTCGTTAGTGAATTACCAAGCATGGATTGGACTGGTTTAAAATCCGCTACTTAAAAACTACCCAAAATCGGACACCTCATAATCGCTCATAACTGGTACTCTAAAAACACCTCATAACCGCTACCTCTATAATTGCCAAGCAGACCCTAAAATTGATTCATTGTAGAATTATCCCATAGGAAGTGTTGTCTTTGGACTTTGGCTAACCCTAAATCAGGGACGGAAAGAGAGTCTCCAAATCGAACCAATCAAAAAGCGATACCCTTCAAGATGCCGACGAACATTGTTGTCACCAAGACATGGTTGCCTATGATGTTTCTGGTTTGTGACCTGAAGTAATAAATATGTTTGGCTTGGTGAAGTCAAACCATCCTAGGAGTGGCGGCTTATACTTTGGTGGACAAGGGACATCATCCCATTAGGTAGGGTCTTGTGATCGAGAGCAGATCTGCTGTCCCAAACAATCATGTCCTATTCTCTTTATTACATGTGGATCCGGACAGAGATTTGGAGTAGATATGTGTATTGTGGCCCTTATGTAATAAAGAAGGGGACAAGATTGTTTGGGACAGCAAATCCGCTCCCCTTGTGATCCTCACCTTCTTCAGATCTCCCCTCTGAGTAAGGTAGGCTCCTCGTGTCTCCATACGTGTGTGCGAGCCCGTTGCGATTACCGATCACGACTTGTCACATTGACAAAGGCCAATGGGGGCGTCATCATCCAGGTACCGGTTTTGAGATTTAGTTGATTCACTGGTGCAGACGACTGGATTCCGTCAAAATACCAAGTGTCTGATTGTCGTCTGTGTCGGATTCAGACAGCAATATTGAATTGTCACTCGATGACAGCAAGGAACACCTCCTCCTTGTGCTAAAAAGCTGCTATAGTGCAACATCGAGCAAATAGCCTTGCGCTTCTCATTTAAACTATCCCACGAATCAACAACAGGAAGCTTGTTGACAGGTTGATCCATGTAGTCCGATATTGCAATCCTGGGCTACCGCGGCTGAAGGCCTAAATGTTCTTGCAGGGGCATAGTAGTTAGGAAAAGTCTATTTTGCCCGCCCGCGGGGCTGGCCCGTGCCTGCGTGGCGGACAGCCATTGGCCCCCCGCTAACCTAAGCCCACCCCAGAGCCAATGGCTACCTGCCACACGGGCGCGGGCCAGCACGGCCAACTCCGCGGGAGGGCAACCTAGAAGCGTTGTAGTAGTTATCCTCCCTCTCGGAAGAGCAACATCATTGTTGTTTACAACAGTGCTCAGTTTCGCGTAGAAGCGGTGGTCCTGCTGCTGGGCGCCAATGTCAGTACCGCGACATTGATAACCTGCGGGAAGGATCGCCATTCTTGCAGCTTGAACAGCAGCAGCGAGGATCAGTCCTGCAGGAAGCGGGGATTTGGATCCAGCGGGAGGATCCTCAATCTTGTGGCCCGAGTTGAAGCACGATGTTCTGCGACAAGAATCAGTCATACAACAGCGGTGAGGCTTGCATAGCATCGAAAGAGTATTTGTTCGAACTTTTGTTGGTCAAATTCGATGACCAAGACGCCACAATCGACTCGTCGGTGGAGTAAGAAATCCCCAGTAGAATCGTCATGTTGTTTTCCTCCGAAAAGTTTGTTTCTCAATAAAATAAATCATTACACTTTTGTATAGAACACAACTTATACAACTTTTCTCATTGTAAATACAAAAGAATTCTACACAAATGAAAATTGTGAGTGCAGCGGTTGATGCTCGATCAACGCATGATCGCTGCTCTGTGCTGGGTTCTGTAAAAATTGTTTGATGGAAGCGAAGGGAACCTCAAACGCTCAAGAATGCTCATGGACATAGTGCTCACGAGAAGGATGAAACTGATCGTCCTAAATTCAGCCCAAACATGGCTATTTATAGCCATAGTTACTATTTATGCTCATGGCTATTTAGACATCTCCAATGGTGATTTCTAAAATTGAGTTCTTATCCTACTTGATATTGTACTTGAAGGAGATTTATATCCTAGTTGGAAGAGTTTCTACATAGAAATTGTAGACATACAAAAATGCTCTCCATATGTGTCACATAGTAAAAGGACCAATTTAATGGTGTAGGGTCCAATAATAATTGTCACTAATTTAATGGTGTAGGGTCCAATAATAATTGTCACTAATTTAATGGTGTAGGGTCCAATAATAATTGTCATGAGAGAAAGGAGAATTTCTATGAGAGTTTCTACATGTAGAAACAAAGTTTTTATCTTACATCATTGCCACCTAGGATAGAAATGGTAATAGAAATCACCATTGGGAGAAATTTTTTCTAAAATAGATTTCTTCCATAGAAATAGGGAAGATAGAAACCCCCATTGGAGATGGTCTTATGGCCATTTATGCTCATGGCTATTTCCTGCGTGAATTAGGCTTCACTGCCATGTTCCGCAGGGATGACTTCACCGTCATTATCCAGCAAATATATGGCTTAAGTGCATGCATGTTGTCTCGTGGGACTGTCTTCACTACGTGTCCTGCGGGCCTGAGCTTCACTGTTAGAGCATCTCCAACCCTATAGTGACTTTGGAAAAAAGTTAATGCCACATAGGAATGACAAAATTTTATTCAAAAGTTCTTCTCCAATGCAATTGTCAAGTCAATTGTGAAGCTTATGTGGCAAAAATTAAAGAAGACATTGTGAAGTTGATTGTCTTGTTCTAGACAATGCACTTGACAATGTCTTCTCTTCCATGTCATCAATTATGAATAAAAAATATTAGAAAAAAGAAAGAAGATGAGTAGTTGTCTTAAAAGTTGTCTTGGAAGTTGGAAAAAATATTTTTCTATTGTCTTCTCAATACTTTTGCATTGGAGAGAGTTTTTCTATCTCATTGTCTTTTGAGATATAATTTTGCCACATAAACAAGACATTGTCTTGTGGCTCATGCCACATAGGAGCCACCTAAGACTCACAACACTTAACAAGACAATAGGGTTGGAGATGCTCTTATTGTCTAGTGGGACTACTAAGTTTCACTGTTGTTGTCTTGCTAGAGTTGGCTTCACACAAAACAGTCATTTCTAACAATCAAAACGCGGCTCTATGCTTCCGCACTACGCTTCCGCATAGCTCCTGCGCTAAATCCGCACACAAAGTACAAAAGTACGTGATATCTGCGCTCAACACAAAAATGTGAATGCGTCATCAAAGCGTCACTTTACACCCGCCACTTTACACCCACGTCCGAGTCCGAGTCCGAGTTAGGCCCCTTTAGGGCCGGCCTAGCTTCCTATACACACTGCAGGAATAGAAGCTGAATCTATAACCCATGACATCAAAATTAATTGAAAATCTATATGCTCCATAAATATTATGATTTTATGTGAATATGGGACTAGTGGCATCCACCTTTTTGTAGATTTTATAAATAGCTTGCTATACTTATTGATGAACTTTCCCACCTTTTAAACAATTAACATGGATTTATTTCAAACCCATTAAGGATGTAAAGAAATATTGGTTACAGAGTGAATAACTCTTGAAGATCATGCCAACTGTAAAAGACAAGGTACTACTTGAAGTGACTAACTGCTAAAGATCGATAGTGGGAACTTTCATGAATGTACCAATCAAAAGTAGACTCAAATGGCAGCAATACCTCGACAACAAATACAAGCAACAAAAATGCCTACAAGAGCACCAGCAATGACCTGTGATGGTGTGTGACCTAGCAGCACTTTCAACTTTCTTTGGCTGATGGGATGCCCTTGAAACAAGTCTTCAACAATTTTATTAAGTACCTGTTGCAGGCAGCAGATTATCTACCATTAAGACAATGTCTAGGGCATCAACATCAAAGTGAATGAAGCTAAAAGAAAAAACTATTGTACACATCCTTACAAACTTTGGCAAAGAATCAATATGAATAGTCATCACAATGAAGTAATAAGCTACTTACTGTACAGTATACACACATAAGATTTATCAGTAATATAGTTGCAATAATTTTAATGTCAAGAAACTACATAATAGTTTCTACATATTTACCAAGTAACAAGCAATTTAAGTTATACAGCTCTTATTGCTGAAAATGTCTTGGTATCTATCATTAAACATAACAGAATTCGAGGCATTCACTCAATGTTGCATGGATATTTCAATGGAGGTGTTGAACCTGTGCTGTGCCGAATACGTATCGGATACTACAATACTCGGATGCTTCAAGGATATTTATGGGGCCACTTCTTATCAAGATGATACTTTAAAGCACTACTTATTGTATTTGCAGTGTATCAGTAATGTAAAGGAGAAAGAAAACGCTAATGCTAGTAGAAGACGAAAATAAGGCTTGTGAGGTATAAATTATTAAGGTTTATCATTGTTTCCTTTCTTATTAATAGACGAATCTATCTTCCCCTCTTGTTTGGTGAATTAGTTCCATTACCCACTAGCCTCTTCTCATTTATACTGATATAAAATTAATTTGTGTTTCTATATATATAATTTATTAGTTTATATATATAGTTGGAAAAAAACAAATTAAAGGTTGGATTGATATTTATATTTATTGTCAACAATACCATGTCTTAAACTTAGGTTTCAAAATTGGACCTGGACCATCTACATTCAAGTCGGTACAGGTTCAATAAATTTTGAATGGGTTCCTGGTTACAAGTTGACATAACTTATGCACACATTCTTCTTACTCAAATAACTATTTAGGTGAAAGCTAATACTTGAGTTTAACAATTTAATTTGCAAAGTTTCCATACACTAGCAAGTTAGCAAGCATGTCTAAGATATGTAAAAAAGCAAATACCTGCAGATGTTGCATCTATATTAGGATATTTCCATTCTTTTGTTCCTATTGGGAACATTTTTGGATAATTGGATTTATATATATTCATATTCAACTCTGCATACGAACTCGAATAGCATAGCCATATTCAAAATTAGCATGCTTCTGTGCAGAATATCTAATCTAATTTATTCCTATATTGTTAGAACCACCAAATAGATTCTGTTCTGCAGGCACATCCGCACAAGTGGCCATTACAAACGTTAGTAAGCAATTTGCCAACAATAAAAGAAACTTAAAATTTTGAGTCATCTTGGAACTGACACACATAAATATAGGTTGTGTAACTAGTAGATATTTGGCAGGCCCGGCCCTGGTGCAGGGCAGCCTGGGCCCATGCCCAGGGCCCAAACAGAATGGGGGCACCCTCCAATTATTATATAGTTACTATGCTAGAGCCTGGACCTAATTTTTTTCTTCCTTATTATGCAAGAGCTGCACCCAGGAACAGCCCAAACAGAAGGGGGCGGGGGCATTTGGCATTTTTGTTGGAGCCTGGACCCAGCTCAAACGGAGCATATTTATTTAGTTTGGTTATTTCTTACTAGGGAAGAGGAAGAGTCATATCATATGGCTGTTTCTTCTTAGGGAAGAGGAAGAGTCATGTTGGCTATTTTTTCAAATTGATATATGGATTTTTCTTCATCGGGAAGAAGAAATGAAGCATCGACAGATCATTGGCTGTTTCTTATATATAGTTATATAAACATTCATTACTTAGCCCCATCTTCTTCATATTTCTTAATTCTTCCTCTTTTGTTAATCTTTTCATATTTTATGGTTGTTGGTGAACATAATTTTTTCTTTTTTTTTTTTTTTTTTGGGGGGGGGGGGGGGGGGGGGGGGGGGGGGGGTGATTTTCGATTAGCCTATCAATTTGCAATTGCAATTCTTTACTTATTTACTGTGTATTTTAAAATTGTTTATGATACACCTAACGATCAATTTAATTTTATTCTCTCTTATAGTTTGTTCGATGTAAAAATGAAAAGATGTCTAATTCTTGATCGGATAAATATGGTTAGCCTAATTCTAGTAATATTTCCTTCTTAAATTTTGGCCGTTTATTAAATAAGGAGCTTTTTTTTCTCAAAAAATTTCGCTCATTCATAAATAGTTCCTTACTGTAAGTTTGTAACATGCCGTTGCGTTTGTACTTTGTAGTATATATATAATACAAAATTATTATGGGTGAGATAGACCAGATGGCAGATGAATATCTGTATCTCTTATCTCTAAACGGATAAAAAAGGATTGATTGTCAATGAAAAGACAATTGAAACATTTTATGACCTGTGCACTTATTTACTTTTGTTAGTGCTTTTGTTAGTGCTATATTGATACATGTCATTAGAACTCACAAAGAAAGCAAGTTAGGGGCCCAAGTCTAAGAAATGTGTACTAGAAAATCTGTTGAAAAATGTGAAGAAATTGGTTTTTTAGTCAATTTATTGGTTATATGTTCTTTGATTGGACCATGTTTTTTTTTATTGTCATGTACTTTTTTAGAGATTTATCGTTATTAATAAAATTTATTTATTAAAAAATATGGACATTTATGAAAAAAGAAGGGCACAAATTTTTTTCCCGCCCTAGGCCTAATAAAGCTCAGGACCGGCCCTGATATTTGGTCATCAGACTAACCCAACTATAAGATGAGTCATCTTGGAACTGACACACATAAATATAGGTTGTGTAACTAGTAGAGATTTGGTCATCAGACTAACCCAACTATACACAAACTGGTACAGATTTGGTAAGTATAATCAGATAACCTGATCATGAAATAAACTATTACAGGTTGAACCCAATCCAAACTGAAGTGTGGCTCATGTTTGATATGGATACTTCCTCTGTTGCCGGAGGTAGAAATTTTCTCCAACAAATAGACATCAAAAGAGGGAAATGGGAGATAGAGAAGGGGGTAATTGAACAATTTAATTTCTCTACACCTAACCTAGGAAGAAGAAGAAGGGGTTAGGAAAGGGATGCTGCAGAAAGATGCCGATTCGGGATTGACTAAAAAGCTCCAACTACAAAATACAAGGGATAGAGTAGGTATTTACCAATTTAATATGCAAATAATTAACTGATTTTTCATTATAACATCCCAACTTCATATATTAGGGTTTGACTAAAAAAACTCGACTCCAAAAATACAAGGGACAGAGTAGGTATTTTATCAACTAAATATGCATAATAATTAAAGGGTTTTACATTATATCCCAACTTCATATATTCTCCTGACTTCTAAGATGATGGTACTATAGAGCACTAGGTCTTGCTTAGAAATAAAGCAGTAAGGCTTCATTTCAGAAGTCCTGGTAATGTGAATTGACTTTTGATATGCAGTATCTTTGTTGCGACGTACAATTGTACTTATAACCACTCAACATTCAAATATATGGGATAAAGTATACTACATTACATAGTTCTTGAAAAGAGAAATTTTAGTGACAGTTCAGAGAACAAGATAAACTTCTGCACAACACAGTTACTGAAGCAATGAAAAGAACCTATTAGAGGGGAAAGGCTGAAACTGAAACCCAGACCAAATACAAGTTAAGCTTCATGTTTATAATGCCTAACATTAGGGCTCTTCAAGATTAACCTATATTTTTTATTAAGTGACAGGTTGTTTCATTTTAGCCCAACAAAGCAGGACGGTTCGATTATGGTTTCCAAAATAATTTTATGGGTCGGTTACGGTTTGTGATTTCCTCTTTATTTAACCGACCGACCGACCGACTTAAGTGACTCTTATATATGTTTTATTAACTTTTCCATCCCACGGAATACGGATTATCGGTTCTTATATACAATATGGGTTAATGTGTTACATATGTACTTGTTATAATGGTTTAGAATCTTTAGATAATACATGACTTAACGGGTCGGATATACACATGGGTTAACCTGTTGCGATCTAGATACATGGGTTAACATGTCGGATGACATTTGTGAATGTTATTAGATTTTTGAGCAGTAGATTCGATTAAATTAAACTTCAAATGTTATGTTACAAGAGTCATATTGAACTTAGTTGGAATTTTCTTACTTCTTAAGCCCCTACCCCAAAAAAATGTTTATGATCTATACTTAATTGAACTAAGCTACCTATCGGTCTTAACCGAAATAACCGCCAACGGACACGTCTAGTCAGTTAACCCAACCGCTCGATTACTAGGAATAGGTAGGTCGGGTTCTGTTATGTAATTTACATAACCGACTAAGTTGATTCGGTTGCAAAAATAGTACACCTGTCTATGTCATAGACATGTAACGATAGGTGCATCAGATAGACAACTTAGTATCAAGACGAATAACAAATCAGATCCATATAAATTGTAATGGCGATGAAAACCACATTTCAAAGTTAAGGGAGAGAGACTTCTACTGCAAGCAAAACAGCTAAACAGACCAAAATATACAAATATAATTGCTAGTATATTTAACAGCTAATTAACCCTAAAATATCACACTCTACTGATTGCTACCACATACAATTTTCATGAACAGTTTTAGGGTTAGTGGGTTGTATGAGAAATATTCTCCTCTTTATATTATGAGAAATGTATATATAATTTTTTGAAAAGGTAAGTTGGTATATATTGAAGTAAGAAACAGAAATTACAGGGAGGCCTTAGTACCTGTCATAGCCAACTGCTATGACCCAAAATGCCAAAATAACTCAGCACTTTAGAAGAACTAGGATCTTTATCACTATCTAAATTACAACTCATCATAAGGTCTCTAAGAAAAACTGTGTGCATGTACATAAAAGTCCCTTAAATCTATTAGATTTCTAAATAAGTCTCCTACCCCCAAAATCAATAGAAAATAGAGTTATGAGTCCATATGGGTTACCTTAACCCATCTGAAATGGGAATACATATTTCGTTAAACTTAACAAAATGAAACCTTGTTGACCATTTTGCCCTTGTTTATGCCAGATCCATGGTTGTGGATGCCGCAACAAAAAAACTGAAGCTACAGTGTCCGTGTTTCCCTTCTCGGTAACAAGATCCCTTCCTTCCAACCATCACCCACATCTTCTGCGGCTTCTGCTGCACCTTCACCCTCTCTTTTTCAGAGGACTCACTCCAAAACCTCCTATGGCTATAGGATTGAATAATACAAACTCAAATTGAGCAAAGTGTCAAATTGGAGAAGAAGAGAAAGTGAAACAAGATTTTGGAACTCTTAGAGTCCCTGGCTCTTCCTAGTGGAGGTTCCTTTTATTAAGTAGCAAATGATGATGTAGCTTGAAGAAATCCCAAATTTTGTTGCCTTGTTCTTCTGGAATGAGATCCAAGAAAAACAAAATGAAGATTGAGCAAAGTCTCTTGTTACCTATTCTATGGAATGAAGCTTGGGTTTCACTCAAATGGCTTTGTGTTTAACTAAACTGAAATCAAGATACAAATGTTACCATTCTTATCAATGCTCTTCCATATAAGGAAATAAGGAATTCATGTGCATATGTTGTTTTATGTTGACAACAGGGGCAACTGACCAGAGGTGGTGGGGATCTTGAGGGAGAGGTTGCCGACAAGGACTCGTACGAAAATGATATGGAGAGAGAGGAAGGATAGGCCTGAGAGAGGTAGGGGTGGAGGGCTGAGGGAGGAGGGGGTTAGCTCCGACGACAACCTAGGTGGGGATTTGTTGGACCTGTCGGAGAGGAAGGAGGTGTTTAGGAGGAATATAGGGGTAAATTTGTCAATTTGTACAACTAACCGCCTACTGCCTAGGCCGCCTAACCATTTGATACATTTTGAATTTTTACTATTTTTATCACTATTTTTTTTGCATAATATGCATATATTAAGGGCATTTTATGCATAACTAAATTGTAGGACAAAGATTTATAAAGTTTCAATCTTGTAAAAGTGAACCATAGGTCCATAATGCTTATAAAAACATTTGCCAAAACATCTAGTCATCTATTGTTCTGCCTAGACGCCCGCCTACGCCGCCAAACCTCCTCTGGCCACCTACAACAAAAGCGGTGCGGGGAGCAGCCACCTAGCACCTTTAGGCGCGGCCGCTTCGACCGCTATTAAGAACACTGCTCATAAGTAAATAATTTGAGAGACTTTTAAGCAATTCACGACATTTATGGGACTTATTTAAAAATATAGTAGATTTAAGGGACTTGTATGCAAAACAACCAAATAAAATTTCTCCCAAATCCCAATCCTAGGCGTACATCCTAAATCCCAAACCTATCTTGACCCAACTCTAACAAACACCATCCTAACTAAACCCTAACCCTAATATAGATCTTGGTCGCCTTCGACCATCTCCTGGATACACACCAACTTTATGGGTCACATCTTCAACCTCTTCTGGCCCCTTCCTACCTGACGTAGCCAAACATCTTGGTTTGTCTCTAGGTCTTCCACCATTTCCTCCATGCTCCAGCCACCACCCACCGCCACCAATTCCCTCAAGCCACCATATTTAACACCACTTGCATCCTAGAGTACTTCCAGACCTCCATGAGCCTTTTCGTAGATTTTGATCTCTAGCGACCCTTTCCGTGGCTCCTTGAGATCTAGGGACTTTGACCAAAGCCACTTCCACCTGTCGATCAGATATTCTCTGCTAAGCACCATCCTACAACTCATCTGCTCGACCAGATATGGCAGTTCGACCTCAATTCATCGGCATTTCCAACAACATCAATAGTAAACAACAGTAGCAACTCTCTTTTTCTCTCACCACTATTACTACCTTAAACATTTTTCAGTATGTTTCCTGACATGGTCAACCAAATGTATGAAAAGAACGTTTTAGGTCCTCTTATAAATTAATCTATGTTGCATGGACACGAAAAAACGGTGCATGTATCCCGATCGTGTCTGTACTCGTATGCGTGTCTATATTCGTGTAACATAGGTGATTACACTGTACATATTTGAAAATGTCAATATCTCATACTCGTATCGTGTCCTTGTACGTATCCGTATTTGTAGTTATGCAACATAGATATCAACCCACTTCGTATTGCAACTGCATGTGAGAGAGAGACCCTCCAGGGTAAAGAGTTAACAAAAAAGTCAACAAGAAGAAAAGTATATACAAGAGAAAGAAAAGATAAATGAGAATAACATCTCAAATTTATATCTAAGTCGTTATTCTTAATGGAATTACAATAATATATAGTTATAAAAGACCCCTGAAAATAATAATAATAATAATAATAATAATAATAATAATAATAATAATAATAATAATAATAAAACCACAGAAACTCCCTATCTTTCTCAAACCCTCCCTTCCGACATCAATGAGCACAATCATCCACGTGGATGCTGGAATGTCATCTCTCCTCCCCCCTTGCTTGCACCTGACCCAGATTAGTGTTAGCGCAAGTGCATGCATGGATATGGACGCACTCGTGTATAAGCACTGGTGTTCTATAGGGCCCGCACATAAACATGGTCATGCAGGCTCATACATCAGTGTCAGCAGGGGTTCTAGTGATACCCCTGTCAAAAAGAAGTGTTTTGAGAAAAATATTGGATAAGGATGAGAATTGTTTTATTTGAGGAGAATGATCTCAGTTTAAGTTGTTATAGTTAGTGGTTCTATCTAGGAAGCAGGGACACTCCAAAAATGTATACGTGTTCGGACACGTACGATACACTCCCCATACACTCCAAAATATAATAGAACACAGTAAAATATGGGTCATGTCCTTGGCGTCATGTCCTTGTCGTTGTGTCCTTAACGTCTCGTGTCGAATCAGTATCCATGCAACATAAGTTGTATGTAGTTACCTACATTTAGATAGGCATGTATATACTCAAACCACTCAACGAAACACATTATATAGGTCCTATGTAGTTTTTTGCATTGTAATACAGGAGGATTCATTGAAGACCTATCCCTCCACAAAATAAAAATTCTAGTCATCCATCTTATTCTAGATATAATCATAGCTATCCATCTATATACTCTTCATTTCAGAACCCTAGGAATCCTTAGCTCCTTTTGTTGCACCAAGCCTAGCCTTTATCTTCTTCCGCTTACCAAAAACCTAATTGTCATCTAACCCTAAGTTAGCCTCCATCCCTATCACCCAAAAAAACCATCCAACTCCATTCTCTTAGCCAAAACCCATCTTCCATGTCTCTTACAAACACATTCAAATCCATACCAGCATGAGTATTCCTATTTTGTAACCACCTTAACACAATCTAACACCCTTTCAAATTCATCCAAAATCCAATCCTATTCTACCACCTCAACCCAAGTCCTTCAAACCCATGCAGAACCTATTTCTATTTTGCCACCTCAACCTACCACCTCACCTCCAGCGGCTTAACAAGATCCAAGCAACCACTCACACGGCATCTCTAGATCGCTCGACTTCTCCAGATTCGACGACATTCACAGTAGTCTACCTTGATCCAGTATGTTGCTGGTGACGACTCCGCCTCAACAAACCTTGTCTCAACTATGTTGAAGCTTAAGATCTTATGTAACTTACCACTAGCGTCGTTGTCATGTTATTTGACTTATGGTAGCCTCGTTTGTCAGCCTGCCTCTCCAAATATCATTATGCATAGCAACTCATTCTTTCACCCACAACAAATCACCCATGTTGCTCTTCCACGACTTGTGCAGTTGTGCCTCCTCCTTAGGCCAATTTCTGCCGAATCTCGCATACACAACCTCCTCCTTTATGCCAATTTTGTCGAATCCATTGCATAGCAGCAACTCCTACTGGCAAAGCCGACTTAACCATCCTCTACTTCCTATGTGATCGTCAAGTCTACGCTTGTAACTTCATGTCGACCATCCATACAGTCTTTGTTGTAACTTTCTATCAATCTACCTCTTCTGTAGGTCTAGCATATAATAGTGATGTCTAAGAAGATTATGGCCATCTCAACCCGCCAATCTCTTTGCAGAACCAAACTACCACGATACTAGTCGACCAGAGTCATCCTCTGACTATTACTCGGATTTTGACCACCACGTCAATCCACAACTATCATATTTAATTGACATTCCCCATAGTCTTAATCGCAAGTCGGACTTGATCGTGCTTCGTCGCCTCTTCTTCATTCTTGTCGAAAATAAAGACTATATTGCTACTCAGTAGAATAGTTTATTATAGCTCTATGCCTTACAATATATAGAACTTATCAAAGTGATAAAGACAATAACTAGCAAGTAAGCTTGGTCCTCAAGAAACTCAATAAAGCAATTTTATTTTCTAAACTTTTCCGCCGGCTAGCTTGGAGACAATGTGAAGAACATCCGAGAAAAAGAGAGAGTAACCTGCATAGTAGCAAAGTAAGCAAGTTGCGACTACCTGTAACATGCAAGAGAGAGAGAGAGAAATGACGACTCATGTAGGTGCTCGACAAGAGCCCGGTGCATAAATTGTCGGCACACGTGGGTGCTCAACAAGAGCCGACAGCGCATAAAGACATTCGACCAAAAGAATTATCAACATGCGAGTGTACATGACAAAAGCCGGCGTACAAAGACGCTCGACTAAAAGAGTAGTAGTCAAATCAAATAGTCTTTGTGAATAATAGCGATGCTAAGAGAAAGTGAGATTTATATAGTTGTAACACTCGCCCTCAAGTTGGACATGATGGACATGTCACAACTTGGAAACAAAGAGTTTTTAGCAAAAGAGGGATGTCGACGAGAATGAGGTGTGACTAATTTTATGGAGACAGAAGATCACAGAGTTATATGGTAGCCTTTTGTTTATTTCCATGTCATACTTGTCCTTTACATAACAAAATTAAAAAGAAAATAAGAAACAAAACGAGACCTTTCGAGTGTGCTGTCCGGAGTTGGAGAAGATGGAGTTCACTTTTTATGAGAGAGCATCATGATCGGCCGAAATACTAACCGACGGAGTGTCGGTTGTGAGTGACTTCGTGACACAGGATTCTGTAAATACGACAAAGAACAAACATTGGCTTGCCGTACATGAGAATAGTAACGAAAAAAAACATATATGACTTGTCGGACTCGTTGCCGGATATGGAAGTATATTGGGCTTGTCGTCCGTCACTGGAGAACAAAAGAGAAGTGGACACCTCGGTCAGATTTTGCCAATGACCTCGAGATCAAAATCAATGGAGTCAAGGATTCAAATCATCACATGGTCCACAAAACAAGGAACCATCATCATAAACGTCGAAGGAGAGAGAGAGGATGTACTAGACTTATCCTTCGTCACCAAAGACTAGTAGGCGTCACGCAACAATGAGCGGCGACAACTTCAAGCAACCACGGCATCAACACATCAGAGGTTGTCGACACGGATTGGATCTCATCGTCGAGGAAGGGGTTGTCGACAAAATTGAGAACAACATACATCAACCATAGAACTAGGACAATATATAATAGAATTGGGATTGTATTGAATGGTCCTTAGGATATGTGACCAAAAACTATAAAGAATACACCCATATCCACGACTGAAACCAGGGACACCTATGTCCATCATCAAATCGAGAAAGGAAAGTTACCCTTGTTTTTCATTGAACCTGGACTGAGCAAGTCGAAGAAATATGACTATCGTCAAAATAGAAACGATACTGGACAAGTCGTGAACGTCGCCGAAAAAGTCGTTGGTCGACGTCGGAGAAGACTCTGGTTCAAGAAGAAGAGGGACCCACGAGCACCACAATGCTCGATTGGAGATGAAGACAGAGTCAGGATCATCTCGTATGGAGGCTAGATGTCACCGAGGAGAGGAGCGAGCGTCATCGGCGTCGGAGAAAAGACCTCAAACTGATTTTGAGCTATGTCTAGTTTTAGGTCTAGGTCTCAAAACTGAGGAAAAACATATCAATTATCGATCATAAAAAAAAGGATCGATGGAGAGAATGATGGACAAAAGGAAGAGCTAAGGACGCTAGATCACATGCAAAATAATCGACGCCAGATGCAATAAGGGGCAATGAGCTCCCCTCTCAAGGAGATTATTGTCAGAGTTCATATGAGAAATGTGGTTGTAATGTCACAATAGGCTCAGATTTGAACCTAAGCCCCAGCATCTTCCCTCTTGTTCTTCTCTCTAACCCCTAGCATAGCATCCATCCTCCACTCTTCTTCTTCTCCTCTAATTCCTTCACAAAGTTCACTGACATTCCTTTCCTTCTTCGTACTTTAACCAAAAGAAATCCACAAAAGAACTACCCCTTCTTCTGGTCCCCTTCCATGTCTATGTTCCATTTCGAGTTCTACTAACTGCCATATCTACAACATTGTCGCATGTCGTCGACTCCTCACTTCCCACCAAGGTTCATCCTCCACAATAACCCTCCACAAGCTCTACTACCACCATCCTTGTTGCCCCCCTCCTCAATTCCTTCGCCCTACACTCCCCTGGATATTATTAGGGGTGGAGAGCCAAGGTCTAAGGTTGCCTCTACTCTTATACCATGTAGAAAATAAAGACTAAATTGCTTCTAAAAAGGGATATTTTATTATGGCTTTAAGCCTTAGCATAGAACTTATAGAATTGATAGAAGACAAAATGTCTACCTAGGAAGCTTGACCTTCAAGAAACTAAATAAATCTAATTTATTTTTTGCAAACAGCCAGCATCAACGTATTCATACACGCCAATATCCTAATGTACCTCGCCAACCTTCACATACTCGACCACGTATTAATTACTCTATTCTCTAGTCCGATACTAGCGACTTATTTGAGTCCAATTGAGATTTCATGGTTGTTCATCTTGTAATCTTTAATCACTACTTCACGAAAAATCTTGCTTAAGTATTTACCACATGATTTGTACCAATATCTACCCTCTTTCAACATCGTTGCTCTTCGTGAGTAGGCCCCGCTTCTTTCAACATTGCTGCTCTTCGTGATGCCTCTCTCGGCACTGCTACTCTTGGAGGTATATAAATAACTCACGGCATTGTTATTCTCCCGGCCTCTCCCTCAGCGTTGCAGACCTTCTTGGTCTCTATCTCAGGATGTCCCTTCTCATAAGGTGATTTGCTTTGACTTACCAGTAATCTGATCTACTACTAATAATAATATAGTTGTTACTATTGTTCTTGTTTAGCTCTACTAGTGTTTTTCTTTTCTACTTTACGTAACTAGTTGGAAAATTTTGACATGTCGAACTGAGGGGATGTTAGGGTTGATGGTTCTACGTAGTTATTATAGTCCCATATTGGAAAGATATGTAGAAGGTTCTCCTCCTACATATATGTACAGAAACACTGAATGAAAGATATCCTATTTATCCCAATGTATTTTTCTACAATCTAAAACCACCACATGCCATGACGGAAGGTTAAAGGAGGGTAGTTAAGCACAATCACCGAAAATTTAATATAACTATTTGCACATAAAAATATTATGGGGTAGCATTCTGCAAAATTTGAAGGTATTTAGGAGGCAATTAGCCATGTTTAACTATATGAAAAGGGAAGATCAAAGCACTTCACCCTAACGTACAAACCTCACATATACATGGGCAAGGAAGAAAAAAGAGTTCCCTAAAATGTCTTAAAATATGGGAAACATAGTTTAGCCACTGTGTAGGTAAAAAAAAGTCGGAGAGCCACTGGTTAGGCAACAAAACATAGAAACAGGGATTTATACGTTCTTAAATCTTGACTATAAGACCAAACAACATGACATAATAAAATAACTTGCATTGTGTGAGAATCTTCACCTAATAGAACAATATGTAAGTGACTTTCTTAAAGAAGAAGCATTGTTAGATAAATAGTCCATGATCAATAAGCCTTTGGAATCATCAGATCTAAGAAACATTGTACAGGAGATGGATCAAACTTAGAACCAATCAACTAGAACGATTCAAAAAGTGCAAGATGTCAAGAAGAAAGTTATACAACACAAACAACAACAAACCCTTTATCCCAAATTAAAGATAAACAACATGAAGCATCAAAAATCATCTTACACCTAGAAAGAATGGGCATTCCAAAATTCATGTCATGTCAATATAAGAAACCTATCGGACACGAGAGAGATGCCCAAAATACAGTTTAAAAAAGTGCCAAAACCGGCCTTTTCATGTCACCGTGTCCATATTTTTTGTTGTGTTGTATTATGAGTTCATGCAACATAGTTCTACACAAACCCGTAGTCACATGTCTACCAGAATTATGAAGCTCCAAAGATTGCAAACATGCATAGCTGTAACAATATGATCACAGAAATCTCTTGTTCCCTTGTATCAAAAATATTTTCTTACAACATATATCACAAACTACTCTAGTAACTTGATAATTTTTGCATCCTACTGCGTCATTAATTTACCACCACCAGATGAGTAATGGCCTATAGGTGATAAAGTGATAAAGCCTACATTCAGCCTTTCTGTTCCCTGTCCTTCAACATCGCAGCAAATGCACCATAATCTCTTTCGCTTCTCAACCATCCTAGTATAATACATACATGAAAAACCAGCCCATTTCGTGAAATCGGACTCCATCATAACTTAATTGCAGATAAACTATTAGGCCGATAAGATTGTGGCCCAAAGGTACTACTAAGGGGATCGGCAGAGCAAAAACATACATGAACATGCGTCGGCATTGTTTTCATACTGATGTCCTCCAAAATTCCAACTATTTAGCATGTTAACCCATTTTTGTATTGTCAAATTTATATCCTTTGTTCCAATTGCACATTACATAGAATCGTGAACACCCCAAAAATCAGTGTAGCACACGGCACAGACACTATAAAATACACTACGACATACCAAAATCAATTCCGTGTCACATACCATGCCGTGTCGTATCCGTGTCCATGCAACATAAGCAAGAAACAATAATCTCGAGAAGATCAGAAAAGTGATCACCTCGGCCTGCATGCCGGCGTGCCTCCTCACCCCGATGGCATCGTACATGACGATCAGGCTGAAGCCCAGGCACACCGCGAAGAGCGAGTCCGCGACCCCGTGGCGGAGCGCCACGGAGGCCGTGAGCCCCGTGCAGAGCGCGGTGTGCGACGAGGGCATTCCGCCCGACGTGAACAGCATCCCCAAGTCCCACCTCCTCTCGACGAAGAAGTTCAGGAACACCTTCATCGACTGGGCCAGGGCCCACGCCGCCATCCCGGAGACGAAGGTCGGGTTCGCAGCCAGCGTCTGGAGTATCGGGCTCACCCTCGCCGCCGCCGCTGCAGTCGTCGTGGTGCCCGTCAGCGCGGCGCCGATGCGGCCGCGGACGGGGAGGGGGCGGGGTGTGTTGGTGGGGGAGAGGCGGTGGCCATTGGGGAAGGGGCGGAGCCTTCGGGAGGGGAGTTTGGTGGGGTTGGGGTTTGGCGGGGAGGACGGGAAGAGGAGGGGTAGGGGGAGGCTAGTGGAGGCCATGGCCGGTGCTCCGCATTGCTTGGGGAGGGGGAATGTTGAGAAGTGGAGCGGGAGAGTGGAGTGGAGTTTGTTGATTGGATTTGGTTACCCTTTATAATGGTAGAGGGGGGGAATGGGATTTGTGTGGTCAGAAGAGTAGAGAAGTCTGAAGAAGGTTTTGGTTTGGCTATTTTGAAAAGGCCAAAGCTAGGAACATTTTCAATTTATTATCGTGTAATGTGCAGTAATTCCTAAGACAAGGTCTTTATTATGATTATTTATAAGGACATATTAAAAATTGATCAGGACTAGTCTAAATCTAACTTTAATTTATTTATAAATTTGTCATTAAAAATTTTACTCAGGACTAGCCCAAATGTAAGTATATAAATCAACTTTTATTTTTGTGCTCTCTTCTCCTTCCTCATAAGAAGAAGAACAACTTTCTCACAAGAAGAACAAGAAGAAAGAAGAACAAAAAGAAGAACAAGAACAAAAACAAAAACAAAAACAAGGAGAAAGAAGAACAAGAACAAGAAGAAAGAAAAACAAAAATAACTTCTCTTTCTCCAAACCCTACTTTATTTTTTTATTTTTTTGCTCTCTTCTAATTTCTCATATTTCTTTCTCCAAATCCTAGTTTATGGATGAAATCCTAGTTGTAGAAGAAATTGGGTTACCAAATCTATTAATCAATTTTTCTTCATTAATAGAAGAAATTATGGATGAAACCCTAGTTGTAGAAGAAATTATGAATGGAACCCTAATTCTAGAAGAAATGGACTTGCTGTACAACAAATCCATATTAGGACTGCAATAATTTCTGACAGTCCTAGAAGTATTGAGGACTGTCAAGAATTATGACAATCCAAAAATCGAAATGGCCGAATAAAAAAATATATGTTAGGGTTTATTTCCATCTTGATAATAGAGTGGAATATACATTTTAGGGTTTATTTTTAGCATTTTTTTTGGAGAAAGAATGAAATAGGCATGTTAGGGTTTATTTTCATGTGAGGAATGAAAATGATAAGAATAGAAATTGTGGAGAAGGAAACTAGGATTTTGATGGAACTGATGGAGTAGAAAACTAGGGTTTAGAGTGAAAAAATGATGGAGAAGAAGATGTATACCTCGGGGAGTGAAAAATGGTGGAGAAGAAGAAGAAGAAGAAGAAGAAGAAGGCTAGGGTTTTGGAAGGGGTCCGGCTATCCATACCCCAACACTTACTTAGCACACCCCATTTAAAAAAAAATCCTATTCTACCCTTGCTGAGCACACTCCATATTCTGCGATGAGCACGACAAATACTGGTCGAACGGGCAATGGTCTGTTCGACAAATATTGGTCGAACATGTCTTCTTCTGTTCGACAAATACGGGTCAAACATGTCTTCTTCTGTTCGACAAACACTGGTCGAACATGTAATGACCCACTCTGCCCTAACGGAACGCCGATTCAAACGGTAAGTACAACGACTCAAACGAGCCGTCGATCCGAAGAGTTGGCATCGAACTGATGAAGAATCGATGCAAGGCTTACATTGGCCCGTCAAAGATGAATCCCGACTTAGACTTTCAAAGGCGTGCTCGGAGTATCGCTCGGCCGATGCGAACATCGCTAAGGTGGGTGGCTCCGATGAACCCGTCTTTGCTTAGCCTAGACACATAACAATACGGACATTAACGCTAGAATCGCTAGACGATAACACCGTGCATGCTAATAAATGACTCAACGCACCTAGCTAAGGGAATAATCCCATCTTGTATGCTTGTATAGAATATGGAAAAGAACATGGAAAATGTGAGAACTCTCGCACCGCGCTCCACGCTCGTGCTAAGGCACAAGCTTACGTTCAAGTCCCTTATGCGTTCAACAATGAAACAATGAATGGTTTACAACAATGAAATAGAAGACTATCGACATAGTCGTTCCGAGTAGAGTATAGCAACATTGAAAGACTTCGGGACTGATGGGTCGCCAAGGCGACTACCGCACGGGGAGTTGCATAATGTATGAATGAAAGAATGAACAAATAAGTGAATGAATGAATCAACGAATGAATGAATGAATGAATGTGTGAATGAATCAATGAACGAACGGACAAGTGAAAAGAAAGAAAAGAAAGAATGAATAAAAGATAAGAAAGAAATGAATTGTTAGCGACAGGTATGACGGGCGCGTGCAACGGGGCTCGCTACCCGCGCTGCACGGACGCCAACCTGGTTGATAACGCATTATGGCTAAGGGTTAGCCTATGGCTCGGAGACAGCCGTTGAGTTAAAATGACAAACAATATGAAATGGTCGTGGACAATCCCCTCGTATACGGAAGGTGGGAGACATAAGGGATTCCGCGGCATGATCAAAGGGAGGATCGTGGCTGGCCTAGGCGGAATCAAAGGGGCTTACGGGCTGCTTGGGTGCGGGCTTGGCCACCCAGGAGACGTAAGTGCGGGATATTTCAAGAGACTACCGAGGTGTGTCCATGTCACTACCACATTTCTAGTTTGAGGGTATTTTTGTCATTTTTGAATTATTTGAATTTAATATATTTTATTAGGAATTTAAAATGATTAATTAGAATGGTGTGATTTAAATATTATTTAATTAATTTTCATGTGGTTTAGATTAGCCTAACCTAGTTTGGACCTAACCTAGATTAGTCATAGCTAGTCTAGTTAGCCACAATGAGTATTAGTTAGTGTTGGTTAGTGGGTTAAGTCATGATTAGTTAGGTTGGAATGGTTTGCAACTTGACTAGGAAGGAGCCCTAGATTCTAGGCCATTCAATAGGCTTGATGCATTGATAGCCCTTAGATGCAACCAAAAACCCTAACCCTAACTAGTGATCGGCCTAGGGATCCCCCCCTTGCCTATAAAGTCTCTCTTGATTTTTGTGCCTCTTTTCATCCATTCCATCATTTCTAAGAACAAGGTTTGTTTTCATTTGAAATTTCTTCATAGTTTATTCAATAGTGATCCATTTTCATTGAGATTTCTTCCATGGTATTCTAAATGATGTTTCCCTACTGTTGGTGGAGTCAAATCTCAGGTTTGACACAATTTGGGGACTTTGGTTAGCTAGTGGAGAGCTCCTATTTGAAGGGTTTATTTGTGGAGGTACACACCTAGGTAAATCTCTATTCCTCCCATGAAATTTTAGTTTCTTTACATAAACACCAAGCCCTAGGTGTCTTTGTACTGTAGGGATAGGTTTTGCACCCTCTCGTGTCATGTACGTGTCCGTATCGGACACGTATCAGTAGGTAACCGCAAGTGTTCGACGAAATGCCACAGTGGGCATTTCGATCGAGTTTTTGAAATGTAACTGAATAGGAAATTAGGGTTGCATGTGGCTTATATGATTTTGTACGACTGAGCGTGTCTCGTGTCGATTTGGTGTCGCTCGGGACCCTTGGACACGGCCGCGCGCGTGCGAGCCGCGCTGCCCTGCTACCAGCAGACTCGTGCGAGCTATCCAGGGCACGGGGACGCGTATCTTTTGGCCTGGAGCTCGGGGCAGTGTCTGACACGACACTCCCCAAGTCTCGTGTCCCTTGGATCCGTGTCGGGTGAGAAAACTAACCCGCACTGGAAACGGGGAGCTCAGCCACTGAATAGTTCAGTGTGCTCTGGTCTGTGGGAGTGCTTGGACACGTTTGTGTCCTGATTTTGGACACCATTTTGATTGTGTGACATGTGCCTATATAGTACATTATTTACCAACCATAATTTCATTTGTAAAATGTTTAATTGAATGATAGATGGGGACTTCCCCCTTTAGACTGATACTTCAAATGTATCAGTGAATAAACACTATTTTCAGTTTTAAGTTGGACCCTTGCTGTTTAATAATGATATAGCATGATTAATTATCATTTTAATATTCCAGAACATGTTTAATATCTCTGTTAGTTCGAATTTTTCATTTAGATTAGCTTTTATGGAATGGAATATTTGATATGAGTTGGGTTTTCGAAATGTGGCTGATACCACTTGTTATTCAGTTTTCCTAAACTTCAAATTCCTATTTTAATCTAGTTTTAACTAATGTTATCAGCTGTCAAATGATCCTACATGTCATTTAGTTCATGATTAGTTGATTTTACAAGTTGGATTGGGTTTTGTCATAGAATGAGAATATTAGACATTGCATTGGGTTTTCGATAAGGTATTGACTGATACATTGTTTCCTATTAAGACTGAATTGATTTCCCAGTTTCAACTGGATTTTGTAACTTAGATTCATTGTTAAGTTCACTGAATTTGAATGATTCATTTCCTCATAATCTGTGAATTGGTTTCATTTCCCTTTTTAAACTGTGAATTGGTTTTCTTTCCTTAACTAATGTGAATGTCAATTCTTATACTTGTTAGCCACTGTCACAGGAAAAACTGTGATTGAATGTTAATGGGACTCACCCACATGTGTTAGGGTTGAGTACATGCCAATTCGATTGGGTAAATGCATATGGGATTCACATTGTAAATTCGAGTATGGGATGAACTGAGAACATATTCCTGTCATTTATTTCCAATGTCTGAGACACACAGGGATTGGTTTCAAGTGTTGCATTTAGTTTCCAGTTAGATGGCTTGTTGGCACTGTCACTTAAGAACACTCTAACACACATGTTTCACTGATACTACACAAACACCCTATGATTCCTGTACCACTCATCACACACACACTGAGAATCTATTCATTGTTGAACTGTCATTGTATAACTATATGAATGTTAGTTTACATGCTATTGTATCTCACTATTCTCTACATGTATACACACAGGTTACACCATGTACACTACACTGATTTTTATATTACTACTCTTTGTTTTCCAGGGTATCACACACACCCTCATTCACATATACACACACACAAGTTTATGTCATGATAACACTCACACATTGACACCCTCTTGATACTCTCATGACACTTTGCTCTCATGTCTCTCACACACACACACACATGTACACCATCACCTTTCCATTTTCCTATCCTTCATGTATATGTATATATATATACACATGTATATATATATGGAGATACACATTCATGTGCCCTATACATTATAATGTGTGTGTATTATATTTAGATATATATATTGATATGTGTATATGTGATATGTGGGTGGGTATATAGGTAATATAGCCTATAGCCTAGGACTCATAGCCTATGGGTATGGGTTTGAATGCCAGTTACATGTGTAGTTGACTTGTATAGTCTAGAATTGATGTGGGCTTGCTAGAATAGACTAGTTAGGCCTAGTTTAGACTTGATTAGACCTAGTTGACCTAGTTTGACTTCTAGGGTTGACCAAGAGTTGACTTGGGTCTAGATTGACCTAGAATCATGTAGAATGCATAGTAGAACTTCATATTACCATTTTGGACTTGTTGTGACTTGTGCTGTTCTGATTAGGAGCTAGACACCTCTCATCGGACAGTACATTTCATCCGGACACTCAGATAGCAGGCGAGTACATTATCTGATCATTTTATATCCTGTTAGAATTATTCTCCTGCTTTAAATTACTTTACTTGATGCTGTCATGTTGGTCACACGGATTAGAACTATATGGATCCTTTCTTGAGATGTTATCCCCTCAGGGAGCATCGGATACTACATGTTCTGTACGTTTCACTTACATTGTGTATCACTATGCTTCATGGTTCATTGAATCACTTGTGACATGTACTCTCATGATCACAGAGTCTTCCATGAATCACCCATTTATGGGCATTCCTAGAATCCCCATTTATGGGACTATCATGTATCACCCTTCGGGGGCCATTACATGAATCATAACATAACCTGGCTGGATCCTTGTGTATTGATTGGAGGTACGGGGGAGTAGAAGTGGACATGTGAATAATATCCAAGTAGTGTAGCATCAGAATCATTCCGTAGTGTAGCATCAGAATCATCCTATGTCATTCACATGTCTATATTGTACTCTGACTCACTAGCCACTGTTAGTTTTCTATTTATAGTAGATATTTCCATTACAGCTATCTCCTTTACATTATGTACTTTCTTTCAGTTTTCTGTATCTTACTTTACTGCATGATTATATTTTCTAACTTGCTATGATCTGTTGAGATATATTATGCTCGCTCTGTCCTGATTGAGCACCGTTGATATGTTTACAGAGGACGAGGATGAGGCTGGTGTTGACACTTTTTATGGGACAGCTCTAGATGACACCTGTGACCCGGATTTCCAGCCGGATCCACTAGCTATAGAGACTGAGGCTCCCTAGTCTAGGTTTTTATTATTTCTGTCATTTGAGATCTGGATTGTATATGTTCTTTCATATTCTGTAGTGGAGACTTTGTATTTCTGGATGTATGCTGAGTTGTTATCTTAGACACTTAGACTCTTCTGATCATCTGTATTTTATTTTGAGTTCTATATCATATCGTACTTCTTCTTCCTTAGTTGTGATTGAGTTTACATTCTGCTATGTCACCCCCATTCGGGGAGTATAAACTGCTTAGCCATATACTGTTAGATGCATGAGACCTAGGACAGCGTTCTACCGCCGACACTGCGGCGTAGGCTGGACGTACCCACGTCTCGTGCCCTTACTCTAGGGTGCAGGTCGTGACAGTCCAGCCCGCACCCAATGATAGTTGAGAAATACTAAGGGAGAAAGGGTCCAAAATGGCTTGTGGTACCAGCGACCGGTGCATATAGATTAAGTGGACTTTGCTGGTGGCAATCCACGTACAAGTCCTTGCATTGAAACAAAGTAGTCTAAGTTAACTAAATAAAGTGCCTTCTGAACAGGCTTGAAATGTAACACACCAAAGGATAAAGAGTACTTCGTGAAATCGAGTTAGAAAACACGTCTACGTCGCGCTAGGACCTGAGGCAGGGACACGCACTCGACATTGAAAGTTTATATGAATTGTTGACTAACTTGGTTTACTTTGGACAGGAAAGGTCGGACGGTAAGTATGGGTAAGTCGTACATGTATTTCCATGCAAACACTTGAATTCGGCAACACGAGATAGGTTATGAAATATGCCATAAAACTGACCCTAAGGAAAGATTAGAAAGACAATGAATGATAGACGGTGCACAGAAGTAAATCGAACGTGTTTGGTAATGATAGCATTGTGGGCGAGCTAGCCTCCCCACCAGTGCATAACAATGTACTGATAACCCCACAGTTTGCTTGCAGGACGCAGGAGATGTCGTCGGATGCAGAGCTTCCCTCGAACGTGCTAAGGCGTGGAGCCAACTTTGGAGCCTTGGAGTGTTGCAAGGAGCTGAAGCACCCTATACATGACATAATGTATCAGAACATCACCATGAATCATTCCATCTTGTAAGCCACTTGGCACGTCTTTTATGTTTCAGAGAGAGAGAGAGCTTGAGCGATTTGTAACTTCGGCCTAGCGCCGCTTGTAAACTTCTTGAATGTCAATAAAGAGTTTGAATTCGCTTCAATTTGTGTTCATTTACTTTCCGCTGCAAATGGGGACACTCTGTGCGACTCTGTGGCCTAGCTCAAATCGGCCGTTTCTGGGATTAGCCTTGCACGGGCGCAACCTAGGCCCGTGCGTCATCATGCCTTAGCGAGGACGATCGCTCTTGCGGGAGCGGGGCGTGACAGATTGGTATCAGAGCACGGCTTTACGTCCTTGGACTTTATTTCGATTTTCTCAGTTTTGAAAGCTCGTTTTGAAACAAAGAAGTATACGTTCTCTCTCGTTGTGCCTTGGGATGTTCCATACAATAAGTCTAATATTTTTAAAAGCTCGTACAAGTACTCGGTTGAACGGGATCGATAGGCGAAGGCCTTTGTGCCGAACCGCGACGGATTTGAGTTGGAAGAAACCAAAATGCTAAAAGTTAGCAAACGCAAGGCGTGCTTGAATAACCTTACGCTGACAATGGCGAACGAGTACATGAGACCGAAGTATAGTTCGAACGGGATGGTTATGCACGCAGCCTTTTGGCTAAGTTGTGCCGAGTGTCGTGCACCTAGACCTTTTGGTGCAAACGAGTTTGCTTGCGAGTCCGACTATCGCTCGGACGAGAATAAGTGAGATTTAGAACGTGTGTTGATAGAGACGCTACTTGACCAACACTAAAAGCGAACACGAGAAGTGGTTCTTAGACTTCGAGGAACGGGCGAACGCGCGATTGAACATATCGATTGGGAATGGAATGACCTTTTGAGGATTTGTAGAGTGACTTGATCCTGAGTGGTGTATGTGATAGGTTCAGAGAAGAATAAGAGTGAGCGTCGACAACTAGTCGAGTGGCTCAAACCCTGAGTGGTGTATGGACGTCATAGAAATTGTTCGAGCGAGACTAAAGGATATACGGATAGAACGAGTATGTCGGCAAGCGTTGATATTGCGCAAGCCTTAGAACGAGTAATGCTTAGTTGGTTGCGACTTTGAGAGTCTCAAATGAGATATCGTTCGGACGAATCAAGAATGCGTAGTACGAATTACAAAACGATTGAATAGAGATTCGAAACGATAAAGTAAATGGGTGTGTTGGTCGAAGAAACGTAGCGAATCATACATGCAATTTTAAAAATTAGTCGAATGGATTGAAACTTGAGTTAAGACGAAATACTCAGACGAGATCGAAGATAGCACGATCGGAAGATAGCGTGCATGGGAAACGTTGAGTGGAGATACGAGAATGACTAAAGAATTGGAATAGATGTTGCTCAATGAAGAGTTAGCACGAGACAATGTGAATTGAGGAAATTAAGTTGCACGACTCGAAATTCGTTGCAAAAGGAAGATCGTCAGGTTATGTACATCATCGATGGTATTGAGGCGTATCAAAGATCGATGTACGATAACTCGGGAGTACTCCAATTCGATGAATGATGATCGTGTTAGAAGTTATTGTTTTGAAGGATGTTATGTTGGAGATATGTTTGGAATGAAGAAGAGAAGTGACTTGATGGTTCTGTGATAACCACAACGACAACAATCTTGTCTTGCGCGAGCGCAACTCCAGCCTCGCACATACGTCACGTCGGATTTGGGACGATCGTTCCGCGTGAGCGTTGGCATGGTAATTCATGTCCAGCGGGAATGATCAAACTCAGAATATCATGACATGGCAATTTTGATTGCTTCGACTTGTGGTTTGAAGCGATGGTAAATTTGAGGATTGTTAGGACTTACGATTGAAGAATAAGAAAAACTTGAGGATTGAGTAGACCCAATCCGCGTTTCGAAAATGAGTAAGTCTAGACTCAACACAAGAGTTACGTCCCGATAAGGACGATTATTTTGCGGGAATGTTGACATGGTGATTCATGTTCGCCGTGGATAATCAGACTTGCGTAAGATCGGGGCACGATATATTGCAAGGCTAGACGATGTCACGCCCCGACCCGGGAAATCGCTCGTCCTCGCTAGATTTTACCCGAATCATCGTCATAGCTGGGGCGTGATGTCGCACAAGCCTGGAGTTGCGCTCGTGCAAGGCAAGATAACGGGTTCACATAGAACTATCTCAAATCGATAACATAAGCAGCGGAAGAAAACAAGTGAAACATAAGAATCTCTTTTATTAATATTGAACTGAAGGTTACAAAGGCTCTGAATAGCCCAACATAAAATGCCAATTGGCTACAACGCTCATGATCTCTCTAGCTCACAAAGGATTACATTGTTCCATACATTATGCCTCTGTATAGCCACCAAGTAGTTTTCGGCCGAACATCTCCATGTCGCAAGTCCGAACGCATATGCGGAAGCTCCTCTCGAACGCCAAGGACTCCATGCCTCGGCACATCCAAGCCAAGCTCCGCCCCGAGCCGATCATAACCTGAACCTGCACATAAACTAGTGGGGGTTTAGTGCTTTCGTCCTCGCTTCGCACTGATCAAGACCCGCTCGCACCCAAACCAAACACTTATTCATTTAGTGAAACATGCATCTTACTTTGTGGTCTTTCTATTTAGCCTTAGGATCAATTTTATGGCAACGCTTAAACATAGCACATAACTTAAATGTGTCCCACACCGTGTTCCTGCAGCAGATACAGTTAGACATAATCTGAAACATAAACATAGTGTTCGTGGTCATCTCGTCCCGTTTCCCTTAGCCTGTAGTGGTTAGAACTTAACATAAGCGAACATCCGAATCACGAAACCGACCAATCATAAACGTAAACATATGCATAATGGGTGGCAGGCCCTGCGCCTGCACCCAGCTCTCATCTCAGCCCACCGGCCCTAACTATATGAAGGTCACGGTGTTTCGCACCGTAATGGACTTGGCATCTCATATATGTAAGCCTACAATCGCTTCGATACGGGTTGCTAGCCCAGTATCCGAAGGATCCCAAACTTACGGATATCATAGCTTATCACAGCACTGGACGGTCGCAATCCGTCCGAATGTTGTGCACCATAAATACCACACATAATTCCCTCCTAGGCCGAACGGTCCCGGCGCCCCGGCGTAACCGTTCGAGGGAAGCCGTACCCGTGCACGGGTAATCCGAGTCCATTGACCATGCAATACGTTCCATATCATACAATCCATAGCATACCAACCGATCTCGTATTCCATAAACATAGTGTCGCACATAAACGGTTTCCCGTGCCATAAACGGTTTCCCGTGCCATAAACATAATCCACCATAAATATGGGGAGCTCCGTCGGCGTTATGCCCCAACACATCCATATTGATGTACGACGCCCAACGGCTTAGTCATCTCATACTCATATTCACGCATACCATTCGTAATGTTATTCGCATAGCCTACTCCGTATTTACTTAGTCATTTCGTAGCTTAAGTGCGCAAAGGCACGCTCAGCACCATAATCAATGTTCTACGCCTAGAGTTCAATGTTCTCGGAGCCGTGCACATGATGCACATCTCGATATTGTCTTTCAATGTTCTACCATCATTGCCCTACCGCGACTCGTGCACTCGATGTACGTCGCTTCAATTGTTCGATTGTTCAATGTTCTATCTTAGTGTTCAACGCATATTTTAGACACTTACTCGCCGAGCCACGCTCGCTAACTCGATACCATCTTACGCATATCATAACATATTTTATTAAGACGTGAAGGAATAGGGAGAGAGAGTCAAGAACCCGCCCACCTTAAGTCTTACGCCTTGCCGTTTAGCTGAGTTGAAGCGGCTCGCTTCCATAACTCGATCGCATAGCTAACTCCTGGACTTAGCCATTCCTTTGAGCTACTCGGTTGATTTGGCCTATCGCGCCCATGCCACAATCCGTTGCAAGGCCTCGATTTGGTTTTGTGGACACTTCATTGCATAAGGCAAAATGCCGACCTCTTATCGTCCAGCGTAAAAGCATAGCCTGCACACCAGATCAACTAAAATCAGCACTTGCTTAAGCGGGACTTACTCTTTGCATCGATTCGATTCATAGATTCCAACCGATTCAAAGCTTACCTTTGGCCAACGCAACACTTGCATCGATTCGCATCGATACCTCATCGGGTCAACGTAACTCTTCGAGTCAACGACTTATCGTAATGCACCGATGCGGAGCGGGGCATTACATAATATACCACTCAAAATCAGGTTCATCCTCGAACCGAAACCAACACTTAATCCAAGTGCCTCGCATAGATCGCTTCACGATCTCGTACTACTATCGTTGGAATCATACAACTTAGTCTGGATCATACACATATTTTAGGCGTCCCACCAATATATGCATTTCAGCCAAGCTCAGTTGTAGGATATCGGAACAAACTAACAAGCTCAACTTAATCCTCATGCACCAATTGGTCCGTACTCGACTTAGTCATATCTTAGTGCCTATTCCCAAAATACTCTTCGTATGCATCATCCCATAACATGCGATCATCTTCCAACATCTTGCACATAACTTAATTCAACCATAATTTCGATCTCGTAAGTTTCTCGCCGGCCACCTAACACTCGCATTGCACAAGCCATTGCGCATCCGATCGCAACAAGCTCCCGCAACGCCTATTCGCCCAACCGTTTTCTATCTCTCGTATAACTCAAGTCTTTCATCCAATCATTCATAACACTTGGCCTTAACAACATGGACTATGTCAACATGTCACAAATTCTTTTGTCTACAATCCGTACTAAGTCTCGACGCAACTATCCATACGTGATCCACATTCTCTCGCTCTTTCCATACGTTGCATCTGGGGCTACCCCCGCTAGGTAACTTATCCAGACATCATGCTTAGTCTTTTCCGACACAAGAGATCAACTTGAGTCTACGATGCTCAAAGGCAATAATCTTTCCGACCCAAGGTCTCTTACGATATGCCCATCTCCTATTCTCGACCGAGTACAATCCTTTTTACTCAATTTCCGAATCAATTCCGACTAGTTCAGTTCGTAACATAGATGGTGCGCTCAACACACATAGCCTAACTGTTACTCAACCGATCTACGACAAAACTCTTAGGGTCGTTCTACTATTCGTCCCTCTTGCGCCTTGCAAAATCCTTGCAATCGCCTTACCGCATCATTATACTAGGCACGTTCCTCAACATATACTCGATTATTCCTTATCCTTCTTACGCGACTTCCTTAGGGTCATCCTATGGGACTTCAACATTCACTTGATTTGGCGGTCAAGTCTTCTAGGGTCATCTGCCCCGAAACTACGCTCGATAATTGAAGATCATCAACGAGGGACAGTTACATCGAACCATGCTATATCCTATCGCGGAGCCAAATCAATTTCCGACACTTCCTATGGGACTTTACCCAATCCGACATACCAATCCGTAATTTCTCTACTCCCGCGCAACTGATGCGTCGTTACTACTCGAGTCACTTAGGCACTACCGTTGACAATATCGCACAATCCTCAATTCCACCTTCGCATCAAACCACAAATCCATATCCAAATTGCCACGCCTTGCAAGTTCGATCATCCCCACTGGATGAATCACCATACCAGTGCTCACGCGGAATGATCGTTCTAATTTTGACGTGATGCATGTGCGAGGCTGGTGTTGCGCTCGCTCAAGACAAGAATGTCAACATAGTGGTGATCCGCGAAGAAATCCAAACACTCTCGTTTTCTTCCGAGTAACATACATCCACTCTCAATGTCTCGAAGCATTCCTACCGCCATCATCCAACTACCTTCAACTTAACTTGCATCTTATTCGTCCAACAATAATGCTCAACATAATTTTCGTTCATTCGATCAGAGTATCCCCGAGTTATTGCATATCGTCTTTGATACGCCTCAATACCATCGTCGATATGCATAACTTGAACATCTTCCTTTCTCATAAGCTCAAACCTGTTGCAATCATTGCCATTATCCGAACTCGAATACGAATCAAGTCTCGCACACATCAAGATTCATTCCGTTATAACTACCATAATCGCGACACAATTCCCAATTCACGTATCCATTCTCATATCCCTAACTCGCACTTTCCGATCGTGCCACCGACTTATCATACTAACTCAAATTCGTTCGCACAAATCCTTCGTACCTACTCAACACGTTCCGAAGAAGTCTCCGTACTAACTCAACATAAGTTCGACCGGGTCGACTATTTCCTCAACGTAACATTCGTTCGCATATGCTCGGCCTATCGTTCAACTTATACTTAACGAATTCTCGTCCGACGTATTCTCCATAGGTATGACTTCGCACATAATCGTTTAACTAATTCACCAAGCATACTTATATCGACTCCTATCGCATCATTTCTACTCGAGTCTCGGTACCATTCCATCCGTTGCGGACAAACATATCGTAACCACATAATCGTTTCGACGAAACCTATCGTAAGTCACCAAGCGGCTTAACATAGCTACCGCTAAGTGGTATCCCATATACCACTCAGGATCGAGCCTATCGTTATCGACACAATACTTCGTTATACTTGCTCGCATAGTTGGTATTGCATATACCACTCGAAATCGAGTCATTACTCGACATCACACTTCGCATAGGTCCGACTTCTGTATCATCTTAATCGTCCCGTATGGTGATCCTTCCGATCCCAGCTCTAACGTTAGCTTAAGTTTGGAACTCATTCAATCTAACCGTACCATGGCGATCATCTCGATCACACCCGCAACATTCGCTTATTCAAAGCTCAACACAACATATGGCCAACATACACGTTCGCCTACTCAACTCGACTTAGCGACCAACTCGATTGTTACTATCGCATCTACGATCTTCGAATCCCGCACGTTGCAGCTCGTGCAACAACTTAGTCTCGATACTTAAGGCCTTTACTCAATCTCGAACAATATTTCGCTATCCATCCGCATAGCCATACTACGCACATCATACCGTATCGACTCGTTGCACCGATGCAACGAACGATCCACGACTTGCTGCACCCGTGCAACCAACAACACATAACCGTTCTCGTAGCCACATAACACACATCACCTCATGTATCGACCCGTTGCACTTCGTGCAACCCACAACACATAGCTCCTCGCACTTCGTGCGACCGATAACACATATCATTGTACTTCATGCAACCAATATCACCATATTCGTTGTACTTCGTGCGACCAGCATTCCATAACTCGTTGCACTTCGTGCAACTAACACTCTCCGACGGCACCCGGAGATAACATGATAGTCACGACATACTTGTGGCAGACGTACGAACTTAATATAGACTTATTGTATGGAACATCCAATGTAGCGTCGAGCAGATCCATGAGCCATGCGGTTGCGAAAACAACTTAGAGTCAACTGAATTCGATAGCGAAGCAACTTGAGGGTCAAAGAGATTAACGCACGATCCAAAGGATGGAACCGCTCTGGTACCAACTTGTCACGCCCCGACCCGGGAAATCGCTCGTCCTCGCTAGATTTTACCCGAATCATCGTCATAGCTGGGGCGTGATGCCGCACGAGCCTGGAGTTGCGCTCGTGCAAGGCAAGATAACGGGTTCACATAGAACTATCTCAAATCGATAGCATAAGCAGCGGAAGAAAACAAGTGAAACATAAGAATCTCTTTTATTAATATTGAACTGAAGGTTACAAAGGCTCTGAATAGCCCAACATAAAATGCCAATTGGCTACAACGCTCATGATCTCTCTAGCTCACAAAGGATTACATTGTTCCATACATTATGCCTCTGTATAGCCACCAAGTAGTTTTTGGCCGAACATCTCCATGTCGCAAGTCCGAACGCATATGCGGAAGCTCCTCTCGAACGCCAAGGACTCCATGCCTCGGTACGTCCAAGCCAAGCTCCGCCCCGAGCCGATCATAACCTGAACCTGCACATAAACTAGTGGGGGTTTAGTGCTTTCGTCCTCGCTTCGCACTGATCAAGACCCGCTCGCACCCAAACCAAACACTTATTCATTTAGTGAAACATGCATCTTACTTTGTGGTCTTTCTATTTAGCCTTAGGATCAATTTCATGGCAACGCTTAAACATAGCACATAACTTAAATGTGTCCCACACCGTGTTCCTGCAGCAGATACAGTTAGACATAATCTGAAACATAAACATAGTGTTCGTGGTCATCTCGTCCCGTTTCCCTTAGCCTGCAGTGGTTAGAACTTAACATAAGCAAACATCCGAATCACGAAACCGACTAATCATAAACGTAAACATATGCATAATGGGTGGCAGGCCCTGCGCCTGCACCCAGCTCTCATCTCAGCCCACCGGCCCTAACTATATGAAGGTCACGGTGTTTCGCACCGTAATGGACTTGGCATCTCATATGTGTAAGCCTACAATCGCTTCGATACGGGTTGCTAGCCCAGTATCCGAAGGATCCCAAACTTATGGATATCATAGCTTATCACAGCACTGGACGGTCGCAATCCGTCCGAATGTTGTGCACCATAAATACTACACATAATTCCCTCCTAGGCCGAATGGTCCCGGCGCCCCGGCGTAACCGTTTGAGGGAAGCCGTACCCGTGCACGGGTAATCCGAGTCCATTGACCATGCAATACGTTCCATATCATACAATCTATAGCATACCAACCGATCTCGTATTCCATAAACATAGTATCGCACATAAACGGTTTCCCGTGCCATAAACGGTTTCCCGTGCCATAAACATAATCCACCATAAATATGGGGAGCTCCGTCGGCGTTATGCCCCAACACATCCATATTGATGCACGACGCCCAACGGCTTAGTCATCTCATACTCATATTCACGCATACCATTCGTAATGTTATTCGCATAGCCTACTCCGTATTTACTTAGTCATTTCGTAGCTTAAGTGCGCAAAGGCACGCTCAGCACCATAATCAATGTTCTACGCCTAGAGTTCAATGTTCTCGGAGCCGTGCACATGATGCACATCTCGATATTGTCTTTCAATGTTCTACCATCATTGCCCTACCGCGACTCGTGCACTCGATGCACGTCGCTTCAATTGTTCGATTGTTCAATGTTCTATCTTAGTGTTCAACGCATATTTTAGACACTTACTCGCCGAGCCACGCTCGCTAACTCGATACCATCTTACGCATATCATAACATATTTTATTAAGACGTGAAAGAATAGGGAGAGAGAGTCAAGAACCCGCCCACCTTAAGTCTTATGCCTTGCCGTTTAGCTGAGTTGAAGCGGCTCGCTTCCATAACTCGATCGCATAGCTAACTCCTGGACTTAGCCATTCCTTTGAGCTACTCGGTTGATTTGGCCTATCGCGCCCATGCCACAATCCGTTGTAGGGCCTCGATTTGGTTTTGCGGACACTTCATTGCATAAGGCAAAATGCCGACCTCTTATCGTCCAGCGTAAAAGCATAGCCTGCACACCAGATCAACTAAAATCAGCACTTGCTCAAGCGGGACTTACTCTTTGCATCGATTCGATTCATAGATTCTAACCGATTCAAAGCTTACCTTTGGCCAACGCAACACTTGCATCGATTCGCATCGATACCTCGTAGGGTCAACTTAACTCTTCAAGTCAACGACTCATCGTAATGCACCGATGCGGAGCAGGGCATTACAGACGACCTTGTGATCGACTACGTGAATTGGATAGGATGGATATGTGGATTGTATCAAACATACTTGAAGAGATAGACTACGATAATTGTTATTGCGGACGCACGATATTGACATATCAAGGATTTAATTGAGGACAACCTATCGTATGATGACTTTCCTAAACAAGCTCGAACTTAGAGCGGAGAATGTGTTGATGCGAATAGGGTGAACGCTGCTTGATGTTTAGAAATTTGAGCGAAACAAACTTGGGTAGAAACTCCCGTACAAACGAACAAATGGTTTGACCATAGGATTTGGGGCGAGCCTCGTACAGCGGCCTAGCACGATAAGCTACGGACTTGACTTGTAACTATGATCCTATGAGATGACCTAGCGGATAGGCGGACGACCCTATGCCAAGTGATTGAACTTGTGCGATTGACCTTACAGTATCGTCTGGACGGACGATAGACTTGGGGCAGCAAGACTTAGAGTAGGACGGGGAACAGGGAGTGTGTGTGAACGACGACGAGATTGGCCCCAAACAAAGCGAATGATAGGAATGGATGATGCGCAAGTAAAGTTGGGATAACGAATTAAATTATTGATAGGAAGACGTACTCGATGATAGTGCGATACTTGGTCTTGAATCGGACGGAAAGTACTTAAGACTTGGTCGACTACGCTAAGAAGAAAAAATCGTATTGATTTTGTAGACAAGAACGCTTGAGAAACGAATCGGATCATCTCGAGGATCAAGATAAACGATAGTGAGATGCACGCGAGTTCGGTTTTAAATCGAAGTTAGTAAAACGATCGGCAAATCAAAACTATCACGAGTAGCTTGTCCGACTTTGCTAATCGCTAAGCTTGGTTGAAATATACGTATTCGGGGGACGCCTTGAATATGTGCACAGTCCCCACTCAGCGATATGATAAACTCGAATGTAGCTGCAAGTGGGTGTTGAGATGCACATAAACGAAAGTGAGTTTGCCTCAGCTTACGACTCTCGAGTTAGATAAATCATAACGTACCTCGTGTGACCATTTCAGTCCTATGACACGAAGAAATAGCAACCAAGTCGAAGAAACACGACAATTGAATAAGTACCATCAACTCTAAAATGAGCGATAAAGTCATTCAGTAGGGATTGTCTAAGATACGCACACGACATGAGTTAGGGAACGGTAGGATGACCTGCACTCAAGAAGTCTCGAGGACGAAACTTATTTTGAGTGGTGTATTATGTAATGACCCGCTCCGCCCTAGCGGAACGCCGATTCAAACGGTAAGTGCAACAACTCAAATGAGCCGTCGACCCGAAGAGTTGGCATCGACCTGATGAAGAATCGATGCAAGGCTTACATTGGCCCGTCAAAGATGAATCCCGACTTAGACTTTCAAAGGCGCGCTCGGAGTATCGCTCGGCCGATGCGAACATCGCTAAGGTGGGTGGCTCCGATGAACCCATCTTTGCTTAGCCTAGACACATAACAATACGGACACTAATGCTAGAATCGCTAGGCGATAACACCGCGCATGCTAATAAATGACTTAACGCACCTAGCTAAGGGAATAATCCCAACTTGTATGCTTGTATAGAATATGGAAAAGAACATGGAAAATGTGAGAACTCTCGCACCGCGCTCCACGCTCGTGCTAAGGAACAAGCTTACATTCAAGTCCCTTATGCGTTCAACAATGAAACAATGAATGGTTTACAACAATGAAATGGAAGACTATCGACATAGTCGTTCCGAGTAGAGTATAGCAACATTGAAAGACTTCGGGACTGATGGGTCGCCAAGGCGACTACCGTACGGGAAGTTGCATAATGTTTGAATAAAAGAATAAACAAATAAGTGAATGAATGAATCAACGAATGAATGTGTGAATGAATCAATGAACGAACGGACAAGTGAAAAGAAAGAAAAGAATGAATGAATAAAAGATAAGAAAGAAAGGAATTGTTAGCGACAGGTATGACGGGCACGTGCAACGGGGCTCGCTACCCGTGCTGCACGGACGCCAACCTAGTCGATAACGCATTATGGCTAAGGGTTAGCCTACGGCTTGGAGACATCCGTTGAGTTAAAATGACAAACAATACGAAATGGTCGTGGACAATCCCTTCATATACGGAAGGTGGGAGACATAAGGGATTCCGCGGCATGATCAAAGGGAGGATCGTGGCCGGCCTAGACGGAATCAAAGGGGCTTACGGGCTGCTTGGGTGCGGGCTTGGCCACCCAGGAGACGTAAGTGCAGGGTATTTCAAGAGACTAACGGGGTGTGTCCAGCCCGCATCCTATGATAGTTGAGAAATACCAAGGGAGAAAGGGTCCAAAATGGCTTGTGGTGCCAGCGACCGGTGCATATATATTAAGTGGGCTTTGCTGGTGGCAATCCATGTGCAAGTCCTTGTATTGAAACAAAGTAGTCTAAGTTAACTAAATGAAGTGCCTTCTGAACAGGCTTGAAATGTAACACACCAAAGGATAAAGAGTACTTCGTGAAATCGAGTTAGAAAACACGCCTACATCGCGCTAGGACCTGAGGCAGGGACACGCACTCGACATTGAAAGTTTATATGAATTGTTGACTAACTTGGTTTACTTTGGACAGGGAAGGCCGGACGGTAAGTATGGGTAAGTCGTGCATGTATTTCCATACAAACACTTGAATTCGGCAACACGAGATAGGTTATGAAATATGCCATGAAACTGACCCTAAGGAAAGATTAGAAAGACAATGAATGATAGACGGTGCATAGAAGTAAATCGAACGTGTTTGGTAATGATAGCATTGTGGGCGAGCTAGCCTCCCCACCAGTGCATAACAATGTACTGATAACCCCACAGTTTGCTTGTAGGACGCAGGAGATGTCGTCGGATGTGGTGCTTTCCTCGAACGTGCTAAGGCACGGAGCCAACTCTGGAGCCTTGGAGCGTTGCAAGGAGCTGAAGCACCCTATACAGGACATAATGTATCGGAACATCGCCATGAATCATTCTATCTTGTAAGCCACTTGGCACGCCTTTTATGTTTCAGAGAGAGAGAGCTTGAGCGATTTGTAACCTCGGTCTAGCGCCGCTTGTAAACTTCTTGAATGTCAATAAAGAGTTTGAATTTGCTTCAATTTATGTTCATTTACTTTCTGCTGCAAATGGGACACTCTGTGCGACTCTGTGGCCTAGCGCAAATCGGCCGTTTCTGGGATTAGCCTTGTACGAGCGCAATCTAGGCCCGTGTGGCATCATGCCTTAGCGAGGACGATCGCTCCTGCGGGAGCGGGGTGTGACAGAACATGTTCTAATCGAACATGCCATCTTATGTTCGACATATGTTGGTCGAGGGTACACACTATAGTTCGATTGTCGTGGGTCGAACATTCCTCTGTGAGGTCGACAAACCAGGGACGAACCTACCCGTGAATACACCCAAATTGTTTTCAATTTTTTTATTTCAACAATAGTTTATGGGGTGGTCGTCGGAGATCGGGGAGCGGGAGGAGGGGAAGGATGAGGAGGAGGGTGTCACGCCCCGCTCCCGTAGGAGCGATCGTCCTCGCTAAGGCGTGATGCCGCATGAGCCTACATTTCGCTCGTGCAAGGCAGTTTCATAATGGCCGATTACAGCGGCTGCGACGGGGTCATCGTACAGAAGTCCCAAGCAGAAACATTGAACATGTAGCAGAATTTAGAAGCAAAACACAAGTTATTCAAAAGTGCTCTTTATTGATATTGAACAATAAGATTACAATAGGGCGCAAGGCCATGATTACAAGTCTCTCAAGCTCACTTTTCTCTCATTTTATAAGTCACTCTGCTCTCTCTCATCTTTCGATACAATGCTTGAGCCAGCGGATGCTTCGAAGGCAATGTCCATACATTATGTCCCGTATAAGTCTTGATTTCACGTGGCCGTACGCTTCGAATCGCCAATGAACTCCATGCTTCGATGCATCCAAGCGAGCTCCGCGCCACGAGCTTCTACCTGTGCTTGCACATAAAAACTATGTGGGTGTCAGTACTCAACTGTACTGGTGGAGTGAGCTCCTCGCCCACCCATACAAAACCGACACGTTTATTTTACTTTGTGCATCTTAATCTTTTTCGATTGTCTTTCTAGTCTTGCCTTAGGATCAATTTTTAGGACAAAGACGTCTCGGTCTATACTCGGTCAATTCATGACTTCAATGTATTCGAGGCAGTGCCTCGACGAGGAGAACTTATGCCACTCGGCCGTGCCAAGACCTTTACTTGTTCTATATGCTTCTCTACCATTCTCGTGCCAATGACGTCAAGGGGACGACTCGTGCTGGCCGTGCCGATAGACATGATCGTGCCTAAGACCGAGGCCGTACCTCCCAAGGATCAACCCGACTTAACCAACTTACCTTACGTCCCTTCCCGACTTAACTCGAGATGACGCCACATTCATGCCAAAGCACGTGTCCTTGCTATAGCCAACTCTTAGGCTCCAGAATGGTGATGCAACCGTGCACACCCTAACCCGTGCTGATTCAAGGTTAGCACTTACTATAAGCGTAACTTGATAACCTAACTCGTAACCTGCTAGTACTCGATTTAATCCAAAGGCATACACGCGGATAGTCGCTCTTGCCGACACATCTATATGAGTGGTCACTAGCAATGTCAAGCTATCCTGGATCTTATGCATACGGTGACCATTCACGTGGCGAGGTACGAGCTCCCACCGAATGACCCGCAGCTTATATTGTAACGGTTCACTTCAATCGAGTCATACCGTCGATGAAGGCCGTACAATATCTGCAATTCCTCCTAGGCCGACACAAACTCGGTGCCCTGGGATCGCTTGAGGAATTTTGCCCTTGCGTGCAAGTTGTCCAATGACCATGCAAGACTCAACTCGATCTATCAAGTCCTTCCTTATTCATGACCATTCTTTCCAACTTTCTATCGAGACTCCCAAGTAGCGGGACCAATCTCGTGTACTTCTTTATTGAGACTCCTGTAGGAACTAATTCGTAAAGCAGAATACTCTAAGGGGGGGTGAATAGAGTAGGCAGCGGAATATTGCTAATTAAAAACTCGTTAGCAGTTAGATCACAGAAATAATAATAATCACAAAATAAATAACTGTAATGAAAAAAGAGTGATTAGAAGGCAAACGCAAACACAGAGATTTATACTGGTTTCCCTCTTGTGAGGACTAGTCCAGTCGGAAGAACTCCAGCTTTTAGTTGAATCCACTATTGGAAAATCTCGCAAGTTTTCATACGAAGTCCTTGCAACTTCTACAGATGCGAGCTTTGATACGAAGAACTCGACCAACTTCAATTGTGAAGAGTCTATCTTTAATCAAGCCTCTGATTACAATCGCTCTGAAACTTCTAGACCGTACCGCACTAGCAAATCAACTAGAGGATTGTAACTGGCTTGGGATTTGAAAATGGAAGCTTTTTAGAACTCTTTGGAAGAAACGTAAGCTTTAGAAGAGAAGAGATGAAAGTGAATTGGTGTATTGAAAAGATCGAAATCCTTCTCTATTTATAGTTTTTTCAAAGGCAGAACTCTGACAGAATTCGGACAGAACTCTTTGTAACCAACCGCAACTGAAGGGAGACCAAGTTCAAAATCAAACGTTCACATAACGTTCACCATGGCCGAACTCTGGCCGAACTCTGGCCGAGTTCTGTCAGGGTTTGGTCAGGTTGATTTTGTGAAAATAATTTTTAGCTTTTTGAAAATCCTTCAAAAGCTTTTTGTAAAATAGATGTTTTTCAAAAACATAGGTCATTTTAAAAAGATAGGTCAGTTTTAAAAAACGATTTTGGATAGCCTATTTTTCAGTACGACTTGGTGTACAATGTATTCCTAGACTCAATAAAAATGAAAATTATATTGCTTTAAGGAAATACAATTGAGTGGTAAACAGATCTTCTTGAACTGAGTCTTGAACTGAGTAGATATCCATCGTTTATCGAGACAGAGTTTGATCAATTATTAAAATCAGGTTTGACCATGACCAATGGGCCAACAATCTTCTCCATTTTGATAATTGACAAACCTTGACCGATATAACATCTTTGGTCTTGATCAATTCAAAAGTGTACCGAATGTACCGAGATATAAAATGTAAAAATTGTTCATAACATGTATCCATGAAGATGTTAGATTTTATTTCTCCCCTGTTGTTACTTAGCAAAATAATTATAAAAGAGAAAGCTCTCCCGCAATAAATGCATAAGTAACAATCAGTGAAGAAACACAAAAAAATATGAATAAAGACATTCAACACAGGCATGGTATAAATATTACAGAGAAATAAGAAAAATAGATATGGTATAAACAACACAGGCATGGTAGTTATCACAGGCAGTTTATATGGAAGCATAAAGAAAGATAATGCTATAATAAAGCTGAATCAAATAAAGAGCTAAACTGAATAATAAACTAAAATGAGTCATATGTCAAACTGAGGCATAAAAACATGTCTATCAAATGTCACAAATAAAAAAAAATACTGATACTATCTTGGAATGTTGGAGCATTTCCAAGTAAACATAAGACAAAGTCATCAGTCTCAAAAAGTAACAACTCAAAAGTCATCCTCATCCTTATCATCATCGGCTGCAGTGCCAGCATGTCCAGGTGGACCAGCTCCAGAAGTGCCAGCTCTAGAAGTATGTGGAATAGCACCAGAAGTACGAAACCAATCGTATGCATTCCCTGGCTGGAATAGAGAGTGGACGTCTCATCATCAATGCGGTAGCCAGATACAAAAGGGTCTCTAGGAAGAGAGCTAGCAGAGTGACCCGTCTGTGCAAATCTAAGATCAGCAAAGGAGTTGGCAATAGCCTGAAACCGAGTCACGTCACGAAACTCATGTTTCCTGGAAGTGTCAACGAAGAATGTCTGCAGATCTGATAGATGCTGGTGAATACCCTCAAAGGTCATAGGGTAAGACTGAGGAGGACCAGGTGCAGTAGGAGCAGGTACAGGAGGTGAAGGAGCAGTAGCAATGCTGCGACAAGAAAGCTTGAGGAACTTGGGCTCAGGGTCCAGAGCACAAGTGGATAAGTCAATATCAAAATGCTGAAAGATGCGTGGAATGATCATCGCATAAGAGAGGTTGCGGTCTCTTCCGCGACATATACCCATCATCTGAATGATAGTCTTAGGGGCAGAAAAAGAAATCCCCTTAAGAATGTGATATAACACAGAAAGTTCGAGTGCAGTGACATCATATTTTGAAGTAGATTTTAGAAGAAGAGTGGAATAGATGATATAATGTAACTCGTAGTTAAACAAGTTCAAGTTATTGGCTTTGAACTTTCCAGGACGAGCACGTACGGGCGCACAAAGCTCATTCTTGAAACTAACGAGAGTCGTGCCCTCGGGAAAAATCGAAGTCAGTGATGTCATCGAGCGGGGCACCTTCGTTTGGAAGACCAAGGATTTCTGCTAGCAATTCATCATTGAACTCGATATCTATCCCGCCAACACGAGTTCTCGCGGTAAAAGTGTCTAACACGAAGTTACAGTAAAACAATCTAATGGCATTAGTGGCGATAGGGAATTATAAAGTAGAAAAGTGATGTAGCCCTAATGCCTCAAAGTAAGAATGGTGGTCAGGAAATACAGTCCACTTGATCGGAGATCCGGTACATATAGTACGCATAATAAAGTCGACATACCAAAGTAATGCTTGGTCGGGAGTTTTGAAATAAAACTCATCCGATGCACAGTCATCCGATTGGACCGAAGAAAAGAGAAAATTCGTATGCGGATCAGAAGATGACGCCTCTTCACTGGCATGGGTCTCACTACTAAAATCTGCTCAATTGGCGACATATAATTAGCGACTTAGATTAACGTCGCTAAATTGTGTACGTTAGCGACGTTTTGTCTGAACGTCGCTAATAGTCGCTACTAGCGACGACCTAAGCGACGTAACAACGACGTATATTAATCACATGATCTAGTCGTCGCTCTGACGTCGCTAATAGAGACTAACTTAGCGACGGTAGTTATAGCATCGCTAAATTCTAATTATATCCCCCCACCGATTCATTTCTCCCCATTTTACTCTCTTACTCTCTCTCCTTCCCCCTCCGGTGCTCTCACTCTCTCCGGCGCTCTCACTCTCTCTGACGACTCTCACTCTCTCTGGCGACTCTCCTCCCTCTCCGGTACGTGACTCTTCCCCTCCCCCTCTCTTTTTCTCTCCGGCTGTTTTGGTTGTTGGTGGTTGGGGGGTGCGGGTGGCTCGGGGGGAGGTGCAGGGGAATGCGGGTGGTTGGGGGTGAGTGGGGGGGTGGCTGGGGTGGGACAGGAGGGATGAGGGCGGCTGGAGGAGAGGAGCTAGGGTTAGGGTTTCGGGTTAGGGTTTATTTCCTCCCATTTTACTCTCTCACTCTCTCTCCTCCCCTCCTCCGGCGCTCTCACTCTCTCCGGCGACTCTCCTTCCTCTCCGGTATGTGGTACTCTTCCCCTCCCTCTCCCTCTCTCTCTCTCTCTCCGGCTGTTTTGGTTGTTGGTGGTTGGGGCGTACACGTGGCTCGGGGGGAGGGGCAGGGGGGATGCGGATGGTTCGAGGGTGAGTGGGGGTGGCTGGGGGGGTGGGGCACGGGGGACGAGGGTGGCTGGGGGAGGGGAGCTAGGGGTAGGGTTCGGATTAGGGGTGGGTATGTGCGGGCGGCTGGGGGAGGGGAGCAGGGGGGGTGGGGGCGGCTGGGGGAGGGGAGCAGGGTGGAGGGGAGGGGAGGGTTAGGGTTCGGGTTAGGGGTGGTGTAGGGGGGCTTGGTCAGGGGCACCGATATTGCCGAAAAATTTGATAATTTAGTAATAATTATTTGTTTTCCGACACCGAAAAATGTGATACTCCGATTCGAACGCGTCGATAGTACCGATATTTGTAACAAGTAGTTTTGTTGGTTGGTTAATTGGTAACATGGTGATCGGGACATATAGTCCCTGCAGCCATTCGACTGGCGAGGCAGAAACTATGGTACGACATGGTGATCATGACATAGTCCATATAGCCATTCGACTGGAGAGGCAGAAACTATGTAGCCGTAGATAAAGTTGACTGTCCTCCGACCCTCATCCCTCGACAATGATGATATGACAACCTATCACTATATCTTATATAGTAGTAGATGATGTCTTAGTATTACATTATGTGAGTTCATCTTGATTTTGTTACATTCTTCAGATACTAGATACGATAAGAACATATACTACACCATATGTACAGAACATAGATGATTCACTCTAATGTATGCTAGAATAAATTTTGGGTTGTGTTCTGAGCCATCCGTTCTCACACTTGGCAAAAAATCAAATTTTATGTACTTTATCTGTTTTCAAAAATGTACTCAAATTACATAATGGTTCCTTTAGTTAGCTTGCTTATGTTACAATTATATTATTTGTGAATATCGATCTTACCAGATGGCACCCATGACCCGAGGAGCGGCACGTCGTTTGAGGGAAACAGTGAATGCTGAGGTGGCTCCTCCTACTGTTAAGGAGGAAGTGGCACCGATAGCTAGTGAGACCGGGAGTTCTATTCATCCAGCACCGGTAGCTAGTGAGACCGGGAGTTCTATTCATGCAGCACTTGTAAGGGACTATATCTCTCCTGCCGTCGTCGATCCCACTTATTCGAGGTGGTTGCGTGATCGTATCACTGAGCGTTTGCGTGAGCTGCGTGGTTCTCATTAGCTATTAGTACTTATTTGTATTGGACTATTTGTATTGGGTTGTTTTTGTATTAGACTATTTGTATTGGACTATATATATGAATTAGTACTGTGTCAATCTCTGGATTGTATTGGACTACGACATGGTGATCAGGACATAGTCCCTGCAGCCTTCGACTGGCGAGGCAAAAACTATGTAGTCGTAGATGAAGTTGACTATCCTCCGACCCTCATTCCTCGGCAATGATGATACGACAATCTATCACTATATCTTATATAGTAGTAGATAATATTTTAGTATTACATTATGTGAGTTCATCTTGATTCTGTTACATTCTCTTCAGATACTAGATACTAGATTCGATAAGAACGTATACTACACCATATGTACAGAACATAGATGATTCACACTAATGTATGCTAGAATAAATTTTGGGTTGTGTTCTGAGGCATCCGTTCTCACACTTAAAACATATATGAATTAGAACTGTGTGTCAATCTTTGTTTTTGTATTTTCGGCGAACCCAGGGATTGGATTCTGTATTTTGTATTTTGGATTCTGTATTTTGGCTCAGGCTCCAGCTCCATTTTCATTAATCTACGGTACGACATGGTGATCAGGACATAGTCCCTGCAGCCATTCGACTGGCGAGACAGAAACTATGTTGCCGTAGATAAAGTTGACTGTCCTCCGACCCTCATCCCTCGGCAATGATGATATGACAACCTATCACTATATCTTATATAGTAGTAGATGATGTCTTAGTATTATATTATGTGAGTTCATCTTGATTCTGTTATATTCTTCAGATACTAGATACGATAAGAACATATACTACACCATATGTACAGAACATAATGATCCACACTAATATATGCTAGAATAAATTTTGGATTATGTTCTGAGCCATCCGTTCTCACACTTAAATAGATATGAATTAGTACTGTGAGAGCGCCGGAAAGAGTGAGAGCGCCGGAGGGGGAGAGGAGAGAGAGAGGGTGAGAGAGTAAAATGAAGGGAAATGAATTGGTAGGAGAATATAATTAGAATTTAGCGATGTTCATACTAACGTCGCTAAATTAGTCGCTATTAGCGACGTTTCACGACGACTAGCTCATGTAACTATGTAGCCGTAGATGAAGTTGACTGTCCTCGGACCCTCATCCCTCGGCAATGATGATACGACAACCTATCACTATATCTTATATAGTAGTAGATGATATTTTAGTATTACATTATGTGAGTTCATCTTGATTCTGTTACATTCTTCAGATACTAGATACTAGATTCGATAAGAACGTATACTACACCATATGTACAGAACATAGATGACTCACACTAATGTATGCTAGAATGATTTTTGGGTTGTGTTCTGAGGCATCCGTTCTCACACTTAAAACACATATGAATTAGTACTGTGTGTCAATCTTTGTTTTTGTATTTTCGGCGAACCCAGGGATTGGATTCTGTATTTTGTATTTTGGATTCTGTATTTTGGCTCCAGCTCCAGCTCCATTTGCATAAGTCTACGGTACGACATGGTGATCAGGACATAGTCCCTGCAGCCATTCGACCGGCGAAACAGAAAATATGTAGCCGTAGATAAAGTTGACTGTCCTTCGACCCTCATCCCTTGGTAATGATGATATGACAACCTATCACTATATCTTATATAGTAGTAGATGATGTCTTAGTATTACATTATGTGAGTTCATCTTGATTCTGTTACATTCTTCAGATACTAGATACGATAAGAACATATACTACACCATATGTACAGAACATAATGATCCACACTAATATATGCTAGAATGAATTTTAGGTTGTGTTCTGAGCCATCCTTTCTCACACTTAAATAGATATGAATTAGTACTGTGAGAGCGCCGGAGAGAGTGAAAGCGCCGGAGGGGGGAGGAGAGAGAGTGAGAGAGTAAAATGGAGAGAAATGAATTGGTGGGAGAATATAATTAGAATTTAGCGACGTTCATACTAACGTCGCTAAATTAGTCGCTATTAGCGACGTTTCGCGACGACTAGCTCATGTAACTATGTAGCCGTAGATGAAGTTGACTGTCCTCCGACCCTCATCCCTCGGCAATGATGATACGACAACCTATCACTATATCTTATATAGTAGTAGATGATATTTTAGTATTACATTATGTAAGTTCATCTTGATTCTGTTACATTCTTTAGATACTAGATACTAGATTCGATAAGAACGTATACTATACCATATGTACAGAACATAGATGATTCACACTAATGTATGCTAGAATGATTTTTGGGTTGTGTTCTGAGCCATCCGTTCTCACACTTAAAACACATATGAATTAGTACTGTGTGTCAATCTTTGTTTTTGTATTTTCGGCAAACCCAGGGATTGCATTCTGTATTTTGTATTTTGACTTTGTACGTATTTGGGGATATTCAATTTTTTCGTTGAGGATCTGAGTTTGTACGTATTTGCGGATATTGATTTGGTTTGTCGAGGATATTATATATTGACATTGTTCGTTGCGGATAGTATTTTTTTCTTTATATTTTTTGTATATTCTGGAATGTATTGTGTGTGCCGGTGTTGAGTGTTCCACCGAGGGGGTCGGCGAATCCAGGGATTAGATTCTGTATTTTGTATTATGTATTCTGTATTTTGGCTCAGGCTCCAGCTCCATTGCATTCTGGAAGCTTTTTTTTTTAACTTAGCGACGTATTTAGCGACGTTACAATTCATCGCTAAATAGTAGCGACGTTAATGAATGTCGCTAAAAGCGTCGCTAAATGCTGACGTGGCAACACGTGGCACCAAATCTTATGTCAATACGTCATCGCCAAAACGTCGCAATAGTGTCGCTAAACGGCGACCACACGACAACGTCGCCGTTTACGTCGCTAATTAGCGTCAACGTTAAAACGTCGCAAATAACGTCGTGAATTAGCGACGTTAATAACGTCGCCAAATAACGTCGCCCTAGCGACGTTTTGCGACGTTTTCTCGTTTAGCGACACATTTTTTTTTTCCATCGTTTCCAAAACGTCGCCCAAAACGTCGTTAAATTCACTTAGCGACGTTTTCACATAGTTTAGCGACGTTTTGTAACGTCGCTAATATGACAAATTTTTGTAGTATCTTCTTCCTCTTGAAAGGATTGAATCTCTTAGGCATTCTATCCCAAAAACTAGAAACCCTAAAACTTTGAAAGTGGAGGGGAGAAGGAATTATACCTTCTGAGAATCAAGTATGCTGTAGAGGACGCGATTCTCCGCAGAATCCAAATTTTGGATAAAGATCTCCACGTAGAATGGAAGAAAGAAGGTGGAGAAGAACTAAGGTTTTCGGGCGACTGCTGCTGCTGTGATGTAGTTTTGGAAGGGATGAAGAAGATGGGGGCCTCGGGTTCTGACTGAAATATATATACACCCAGCCAAACTCTGGCCGAATTCGGACCGAACTTGGGCTGAATTCGCCAAGGGTTCTCCTGGCTATATAAAAAAATTGTGGGCCACATCTTTTTCATCAAATCATTTCAAATATTTAATTCAAAGTTTAGTAATTTTAAATTTTAAATAATATAATTAATATTATTTTATAAATTAATATTCTTTACTCAGCGTCTGTTTCAGATTAGCTGTAGGAGCACTGTCCCAGCTAACGGAGGTTCACCGGGAAACTCTTAAATACCGCTTTGCTTCGACCGTAGTCGTGGTGACAGACAGACTCTTTTTAGGCTTGTCTCGAAAACAGTTATTGAGTATTGAATAAATTAATTAATAAAATAAAATTAATTAATATTATTGATATCTAAAATTTCTAATTCTCGACGTAAATAATTGAAACGATCTTCCGCTAGAGGTTTTGTGAGTATGTCAGCCAATTGATTCTGTGTGTCTATGTATACAAGGTCTATATCTCTATTTTGTTGATGATCTCTAAGAAAGTGATGTCGAATCATGATATGCTTAGTACGAGAGTGACATACTAGATTCTTAGTCAAATTAATAGAACTAGTGTTATCACAGAAAATGGGTATGTGTGTAAAATGCAATCCATAGTCTTCTAAAATTTGCTTCATCCACAAAATTTGTGCACAACAACGTCCTGCGATGATATACTCAGCCTCGGTTGTTGATAATGCGACATAATTTTGCTTTTTGCTAAACCAAGAGACTAGAGCTTTTTTTAGGAAATGACATGTGCCGCTGGTACTTTTTTTATCTACTTTGCATCCGGCAAAATCAGCATCAGAATAATCGGTTAGGTCAAATGACGTAGTTTTGGGATACCATAAGCCGACAGAAGAAGTACCTTTAAGGTATCGAAAGATACGCCTAATTGCACACAAATGTGATTCCTTAGGATTGGCTTGAAAACGTGCACACAAGCAAACACTAAACATAATATCTGGTCGACTAGCAGTTAAATACAGTAAGCTACCGATCATACCTCGATACTTACGTATGTCGACGGGTTTGCCTTGTTCATCAATATCAAGCTTGGTTGAAGTCGCCATTGGAGTGCTAAGTGGCTTGACTGCTTCCAGGTCATACTTCTTTAATCGATCCTTTGTGTACTTTGCTTGATTTATGAACGTCCCATTGTTGGTTTATTTGATTTGCAGTCCAAGAAAGAATTTTAGCTCTCCCATCATGCTCATCTCAAACTTATTTTGCATACACTTTAAAAATTCTTGACAAAGAGATTCATCAGTAGATCCAAAAATAATATCATCTACATAGACTTGAATCAAAAAAATGTTGTTATTCAAAGATTTTATCAATAATGTAGTATCAACCTTTCCCTTTGAAAAACCGCTGTCAAGTAGAAAAGAGCTTAGACGATCGTACCAAGCACGAGGGGCTTGTTTTAAATCGTATAAGGCTTTCTTCAACTTGAAAACATAATCAGGATTTTTGAAATCAGTAAAACCGGAAGGTTGAGCTACATAAACTTTTTCTTTTATAAAACCATTTAAAAATGGGCTTTTGACATCCATTTGAAATAACTTAAAATTATGAAAATATGCAAATGCACATAACATGCGAATGGATTCTAATCACGTAACTGGGGCATAAGTCTCATCATAGTCGATACCTTCATCTTGATTGTATCCTTGAGCTACAAGTCGAGCCTTATTACGAGTCACTAAATCATTCTCGTTCAGTTTGTTTCGGAATACCCAACGGGTGCCAATGACCGGACGATCAATGGGCTTGGGAACAAGTTCCCAAACTTGATTCCGTTCGAATTGGTTTAATTCTTCTTGCATAGCATCTAACCAAAAATTATCACTACATGCTTATTCAATATTTTTGGGTTCAAGCTGTGAAATAAAAGCAACCCATGAAGCTATATCTTTAAGAGGAACAAGTACTTACAACCTTGGTAATCTCACCAATTACCAAGTCCTTTGGATGATCTGTCAAGGAACTCATCTTTTTTGGCGTATCCTCAGGATTGCTGGTTCCGGCTTCTTTGCTTGAAAGTTCTGCATCTTTGTGTGAAGGTTTTGTAGTAGCTGTACTTGGTGTAATCACGTCTTCATTGTCGCCATCATCTAAGTATTGATTTAGTTCATCAAACTTGACATTAATTGATTCTTCGATGATCATGATTCTCTTGTTGAAGACTCTGTACCCTTTGCTCATTGCTGCATAACCTAAAAATATACCTTCATCGGCCTTTTAATCAAATTTACTCAGATTATCTTTAGTATTAAGAATAAAGCATTTACAACCAAAAATCTTAAAATACGAAATAGTGGGTGTTCTATCAAACCATAGTTCATAGGAAGTCTTCTTCGATATAGGTCGAATTAGAATCCTATTGAGAATATAGCACGCTGTATTTACAGCTGTAAAGACTATTGTTCGTATTACATATTTTGATATACGTGTACGTATTTAGACCCGTATTGCATGTCTCCTTGTTTGGTTCGGCCCGACTTGACTTCGTTCGGCTTGGTTTTGTATGGTTCAATTTTGCTTGATTTTATGTGAACCAAACCACTCCCACCTACCACCACCCTCTTCATTAAATATTCCACCAAACATTTCTCTCTCCTCATTAACTCTTCTTTCCCTACCATTTCTTCTCCACCAGCCTGAGAGTGAAAGGTTTAGGCAAGTGCACCTTGCTTCATGGAGGAAGTCCACTTTTATTGTTCCATTGTCTTCCTCATGTGTTTCTAACCCACTTTAGTACTTAGCATTTTTTATTTCTATGGTTAAATTCTTGTAATTCTAGCTTTGTGGTATTTTCGGTTTCCAGGAGTTTTGATCTATCAAACTTGCATATTTTTGCTAGTTGATGGTCCCATGTTGCAGAAAATTTTGTTTGGTCCAAATTTAACCTACGGGATTTGGCTGAGCCGCATGGGCATTTTTAGCACTCAGCCGCATGGCCTTTGTACATTTTAATATATTGGCAAGCATGCACATTTTAATGCACTAGCAAGCATCAGCTTGCATGCATACGTCAAACACTTGGCCGCATGGCCATTCCTTTTCTTTGGCCACACTAATTAGCTTGCATGCATTGTCATGCTAATATGTTACTTGCATGCATTGGCATGCTATTTAAAGTATGCAACATGCTAATCTATATTTTAATGCATATATTAAGTTTGGAGCCGCATGCATATCTAAGGTACTGAGCCGCATAGGCCAACCTATCTTGGTCGCATGGCCTATGAATGCAATAGCAAGCATTTAGTTTACATGCATTATTTAATGCAATACTAACATTCAGCCGCATATGCATTATTTAATGCAATTAATACCAAGCATTAGCCGAGGCTGCTTTAGCTTACATGCATTATTTAATGCAATAGCTAACATTCAGCCGCATATGCATTATTTAATGCAATTGATAACAATCATTAGCCAAGGCTGCAAGCATTAATATCTTGGCCGCATAGGCCAATCCTTGTGGCCGCATAAGGCCATTGGCCAAGTGAGCCGCATAAGGAACATTATTGGCCACATGGCCATTTGCAAATTCCTTGCTGGCCGTATGGCTAATGCATTGTGGCCGCATGGCCATTGCTTTAAGTTGCTTTCACATCAGCCGCGTGCATATATTTAATGCATATATTTAATGTATTATATTTAATGCATGCTTTAGCTTGCATGCTTATATTCAGCTCAGTCGCATATGCATTTGTGCATACATATTTGTTTGGCCATTTTGCTAGCCGCATGCAAGCATTTAATTGCTTAGCCGCATAAGCAAATATTTGCTGGCCGCACGTAATAATTTTCCCGAGCCGCATGAGTCCCCCACAGCCCCTGCCCCTTCTAATGTTTAATTATTGAATGTGTGCTTGTGCCCAATTAATTGTTTCCTGACACGATGGTGATCCGTTGTGGTACACTTTTGACATGACGTGATAGTGGCCCGACGTGGCGCACTCCTGAAAGTGGACATGACATGATATATATATATATATTTTTTGAAGGCTGTTGCGACGGTTAGCATGTCATGACGAGATTGAATGGCCTGGACACCGTGGTTGAGTGTGTTTGTACAAATGGAACCGGTAATGTTTGCATCATGTCTAGGACAGGGATCCCTGAGTACCACGGTCAGGGGTACCTACTGTAAATGGCTAAGGCTAATAACTAGAATAATTCAGTAGTCATAAGAGATTTCTCCAGTTACAGGCGATCCCGTTATCCCGGCCACCATTGTGGGACTTGCAGTCTGCCGACGAGTAGGGCGCAAGTCTAAATTCACTGATGTATTGAAAGAACGATGTACTGTTTAATGAACCCAAGTCGCCTGGATTACCTGGATTAGCTGCAGGGCTTGTGGCTGGAGGAACATCTCACTGCATGTTGTGATAACCCTAGTTAACTAATGTAGAAAGCCGTAGTCACTGATTGGCCGGGAGCGATTATATGGTGTAGTTTCAGTGCTCGATTATTGCAAGCTTGATCGCATGATTGTCACTTTTAACAATAAAGATCAGGGGCTAAATTTTGTTCAGGCGAAAGGTTACAACCCCGGTCCTTGTTTGGTTTAAGGGTTGTAACTTGGCTCCCGGAGCAGTTCTAAGTCCTCTCTTCATTTATTGTCTTATTGCACCCACGTCATGCTTGTAATGTTTTACCTTACCAACAGGAATTGGAGACGGAGTTCTATTCAGGTGAAGGGTTACAACCTCGGTCCTTGTTTGGTTTAAGGGTTGTGACCCGGCTACTTGAATGGTTCCCTCGTAATCCATTATGACTGTTATTATTCTTTATTACCAAGCTCTTTTGTAACCACTTAAATATTTATTTCTGATGTACTGGTTTTAGTTCTTAAGTGAAGCCTCCTTTGTGGCACTTGCTCTTTCTGGGATCTAACCTAGCTGATTTTGTGTGGCCAGATTTCGGAGCAGCTTCAGAGGATCTACCGACCTTCCAGCCTGATGGTGACCACCAGGCATAACCAGGGCAACGAGTGGGTTTATTTTTGCTCTCCCACTCTATTGTAAAATTTTTATTTTGAGACGTTTAGCCGGCGAGCACCTGTTAGCTCGTATTGCATACCTTATTATTGTTTGCCTACGGGCTGTGACATGATTGACAGATCCTAGGGTTGATCATGTATGACTAAACTCTTGCTAGTCCTCACATTTTGTAACGACTAGCTTCATGATCAGCTGGATATGTAATGTTTGGGACGCCTTACTATTGTATATTTGGTGATCTTACATCTTATAATTTACTTGCTTGCTTGAGATTGAGACAATTAGGCTTGTTATTGACCATAAGAGCCTGATGGATTGTAGTTAAACCCTCATATATCTAGACAATCGTGACCATCTAGTGGGGTGGATTCCATTTTATTATACATAGCTGGCTATGTATGCCTCCGTTCTCCAGTATTCTGGTTCTGGGGCGTTACATGGTTTAAGTGGTGGCCCATGCAGGTCTTGTAAATCAAAATATAAGAGGGTTTACCGAATAGATGTCTCAATCTGTACTCGCCCTTGATCTCTGCCCGTACCTTCTAATCCCTGAGATTCTCGACCTGATCACATGCTTGTATCGTTGATCTGTCTTGGTCCTTCCTTATTGTTCTATATGTCGTCTTCTTCAGCGGTATTGTTCCTGGACCTGCCGATCAGCAAGGCGAAGCACCTCCCGTGGACCAACAGCAACCAGAAGATCAGGCCCAGCACTCAGGAGCAGCCTCCCGGGTCATGCCTCCCAGAGATCCAGAACCCCCGGTGCAGCCAGCCCGGTCCGCAGGACAGGATGATGGAGTCTTGGTTGGACTTATCAGGGAGTTGCTTGCATCGCAGGACCGTCGAGGAGATGCCTTGCATCAGGCAGTGGCAGATGCTCTGGGCAGAGGTGGACATCATGGAAACCGTGCAGCGAACAGTTTTAAGCGCCTGAACCCTCCATTCTTCGATGGCAGCGAAGATGCTATCGCTGCTGATGCGTGGCTTCAGGACACAGAGGTGATATTAGAGGCAGCGAAGACCCAGAAGATGAGAAGGTAGCCGTAGTGCGCCTGCAGTTATTGGATCTAGCCCGCAGATGGTGGACGGCTCAGGCCGTTGGACTGGCGACGCCTATTACTTGGGCAATATTCCGTGAGAGGTTCCGGACCAAGTACTTCGATGTGGTGGCTCGGTACGATCTACAGACCAAGTTCACCAATTTGAAGCAGATGGGCAGGACGGTCGATGGGTATGCGGCCGAGTTTTCCAGGCTTAATCGGTTTGCTCCCACCTTGGTGGCGATCGAGTTCGATAGAGCCCAGCGATTTCAGCAGGGACTCCACCTGGAGATTTTGCTGGCGGTAGAGCAGTTTGAGCATCAGACTTTTGATGCGGTACTGAGGGCAGCTAGGAGGCATGAGTATACCTTCCAGAGGATTGTGGACAGGACCGGAGGTCGAAAGCGATCTCACGGCCAGATGAATCAGTCGTCAGCTCCAGCCCCGGCAGCTAGAGCTTTGACCATTGGAGCTCCGAGAAGGACAGCTTCAGTTACGTCGGTTCAACATTCAACCCCAACTTATCCTCAGCAGCAGAAGTAGAAGCAGTCTTCCCCCATGGGCTGCTCTTATTGTGGGAAGCCTGGACATGTTGTTTTAGAATATCGCAAGGCTCGAGGATTGTGTTTGCTTTGTGGAGCGCTGGACCACAAAGTAGGGTCCTGTCCGTTCAGGACTGACTCATCACCAGCCAGGACCAGTTCATCAGTTAGGGGACCAGCCCCAGCACCAGTCCAGCAGTAGTTTCCTTCCCCGAGGCCGTTGCCGATACAGACCCAGGCTTTTCAGCAGCAAAGGCCTCAGCAGTTTGCCCAGGCGCAAGTCCAGAATAGGCAGAGAGGATTCCAGCAGAGAGGGCCGGCACCCAGAGGACATGGTCAAGTGTTGGCCTTAACCATGGAAGAAGAAGGAGTGGCGCCAGGTGAGGTAGTGGCAGGTACTATTCTCGTCAACACTTTTTCGGCTTCAGTATTATTTGACTCTGGTGCATCGTATTCATTTATGTCTGCATGATTCGCAACACGGATAGGACTGGAGCCCGAGTCATTATCAGTAAGGCTCAATATACTTACTGGTAATGGTCTTGTGGGAGTAGATAGAGTGTTTTCCTCGTGTCGGATCGTGGTTAGCGGTAGAGAGTTTCCTGCTAGGCTGATAGAATTCCCGATGGCCGATTATGATGTAGTCTTAGGAATGGATTGGTTGAGGGACCAGTATGCTAGGATAGACTGCCATATTGGTAGAGTTATTTTTAGCATTCTAGACGAGCCAAAATTTTCCTTTTCTCGAAGCGAAGTTGAACCTTCTCCTCCAGTATTGCGGATGGCCGTGGCAGCATTGCAGTTACCCTGGATAGTCAAGGAATTTCTAGATGTTTTCCCGGAAGAGGTTCCAGGAATGCTGCCAGAGCGAGAGATCGAGTTTACTATCGACTTGATTCCCGGGACAGCGCCAGTGTCAGAGAGAGTCTACAGAATAGCACCGTCAAAATTGGAGATATTGTACAAGATGATTGAAGAACTCCGGACAAAGGGATTCATTCGTGTTATTGAATCACCTTGGGGAGCCCCGATGCTTCTTGTGAAGAAAAAGGATGGTACGTCCAGATTATGTGTTGACTATCGTACCTTGAACTCAGTGACAATCAAGAACAGATATCCTCTCCCCAGGATAGATGACTTATTTGATCAACTCAGAGGAGCGGTGGTGTTTTCGAAGATTGATTTACGGTCAGGATATCACCAGATCAGAGTCAGAGAGTAGAACATCCCGAAGACAGCTTTCAGATCTAGATATGGGCATTGGGAGTTCCTTGTTATGTCCTTTGGAGCGACCAATGCGTCGGCTGTATTCATGGACCTCATAAATTGTATCTTCATGCCTTATTTGGATCAGTTCGTGATCGTGTTCATAGACGATATCCTAGTCTACAGCAAGAGTGAAGCAGAGCATGATCAGCATCTCAGAGTTGTCCTCCAAATTCTCCGAGCGCACCAGTTGTATACAAAGTTCAGTAAATGCGAGTTCTGGCTCGATCGCATTTCATACTTGGGTCATATCATCACCAGAAGGGGAGTTGAAGTGGATCCCCAGAAGGTCGTGGCTATCGAAACATGGCCAGTGCCCAGCACAGTTGCAGAAGTTCGCAGTTTTCTTGGATTGGCCGGCTACTACCGGAGATTTGTTTCGGACTTTGCTCGGATTTCAGCGCCATTGACACAGTTGACCCGTAAAGATGTGCAGTTTGCTTGGACCGCAGAATGTCAGGAATCTTTTGAGAAGCTGAAGCGAGGCTTGATGACGGCACCCGTTCTCACACTTCCAGATGGGACCGGAGGATTTTCAGTGTACTGTGATGCTTCAAGCAGAGGTTTAGGATGTGTTTTGATGCAGCATGGAAAGGTAATAGCTTATGCATCACGACAACTTCGTGATCATGAGAGGAATTATCCGACCCACGACTTGGAGCTGGCAGCAGTAGTATTTACACTCAAGCTTTGGAGACACTACTTGTATGGAGATAGGATGGGGATTTTCACCGATCACAAGAGCCTGAAGTACGTGTTCACTCAGAAGGATCTTAACATGCGTCAGAGAAGATGGTTGGAGCTGCTTGTGGATTATGATGTCAACCTGCCGTATCACCCTGGGAAGGCCAACGTTGTTGCAGATGCATTGAGCAGGAGAGCCGAAGTTTATTTTCTGACAGCGCAACCAGAGTTGTTAGCGGATCTTCAGAATATGGGTATAGAAGTTGTACTTCCTACCAATGTGGCATTGATGGCCAGCATACAAGTACAGTCCAGTATAGTTGAGAGGATCAAGATAGCTCAGTCCTCCGATTCTAAGCTTCAGCAGCTTAGAGCAGAATGTGAAGCCGGGCGACGGCCAGAATTATGCATTCATGAAGATGGTACACTTCGACATAGTAAGCATCTTTGTGTACCCAGTAGAGATATCAGACAGGAGGTGATGGCGAAAGCTCACAGTTCTCAGTATTCAATTCATCCCGGTGGCACGAAGATGTACCGTGATATCCGTCAGCACTTTTGGTGGAAAGGAATGAAGAGGGAGATAGCTCGGTTTGTCTCTCGGTGTTTGGTTTGCCAACAAGTCAAGGCTGAACATCAGAGGCCAGCTGGACTTCTTCATCCCTTGCCCATTCCAGAATGGAAGTGGGAACATATAACCATGGATTTCGTGACTGGATTACCTAGATCCCCAGCTGGTCGAGATGCTATTTGGGTTATAGTTGACAGGCTCACGAAGGTGGCTCACTTTCTCCCGTTCAGAGTTGGTCAGTCGACAGCTCAGCTAGCAGAGATGTATCTCCGACAGATTGTCAGATTCTACGGTGTACCAGTCAGTATCACCTCGGACCGAGATTCAAGATTTACGTCGCACTTTTGGCGTAGCTTGCAAGAGAGTTTGGGAACTCACCTCTAGTTCAGCTCAGCATATCACCCGCAGACAGATGGTCAGTCGAAACGCACGATCCAGACTCTTGAGGATATGTTGAGATCTTGTACACTTGACTTCGGTGGTTCGTGGGAAGATCACCTGCACCTGGTGGAGTTCTCGTACAACAACAGTTTCCAAGCTAGTATCCAGATGGCACCGTTCGAGGCACTGTATGGAAGGAAATATAGATCCCCACTAGCCTGGGATAATATTAGAGAGAGGCAGATGCTTGGTCCAGAAATGATCGCTCAGACAGTTGAGGTGGTCAGGAGAGTCAGAGATCATCTTCGCGTTGCACAAGATCGTCAGCGCCATTGGGCCGATACTCATCGGCGACCCCTTGAATTTTCTGTCGGCGACCATGTATTCCTGAGGATCTCGCCTAACCGTGGCATCATTCGTTTCGGCGTACGGGGAAAGCTTAGTCCTAGGTATATAGGGCCGTTCGATATTCTAGAGCGAGTAGGAGATGTGCCATATATTTTTGCTCTTCCGCCGTCTCTGAGTGAGGTGCATGACGTATTCCATGTATCCCAACTACGACGGTATATTTCGGATACGAGTCATATCCTGGATCATTCGGAATTAGTTGTTGGTACCAACCTTTCGTATGAGGAGAGGCCCGTATCCATATTGGACCAAAGAGAGAAGATACTCAAGAACAAGACTATCAAGTTAGTCCGTGTTGCTTGGGGTTATCACTCCTTGGGTGAGTCAACGTGGGAGCGTGAGGATGATATCCGATCGCGATATCTCGATCTGTTTGACTCGTGAGGTATAATATCTTTCTTATGCCTCATGTCTTCGATTCCTTGCTTGCATGAATAATTGCTTGATTGCTTGGCTAGTATAGCTTGCCAGGGAGTAGTATAGCTTGTCCTTGCATCTTTGGCCTCTTGATTAAATTTCGAGGACGGAATTATTTTAAGGTGGGTAGAGTTGTAAAGACCATTGTTTGTATTACGTATTTTGATATACGTGTACGTATTTAGACCCGTATTGCATGTCTCCTTGTTTGGTTCGGTCCGACTTGACTTGGTTCAGCTTGGTTTTGCATGGTTCGATTTTGCTTGATTTTATGTGAACCAAACCACTCCCACCTACCACCACCCTCTTCATTAAATATCCCACCAAACATTTCTCTCTCCTTATTAACTCTTCTTCTTCCCTACCATTTCTTCTCCACCAGCCTGAGAGTGGAAGGTTTAGGCAAGTGCACCTTGCTTCATGGAGGAAGTCCACTTTTATTATTCCATTGTCTTCCTCATGTGTTTCTAACCCACTTTAGTACTTAGCATTTTTCATTTCCATGGTTAAATTCTTGTAATTCTAGCTTTGTGGTATTTTCGGTTTTCAGGAGTTTTGATCTATCAAACTTGTATATTTTTGCTAGTTGATGGTCCCATGTTGCAGAAAATTTTATTTGGTCCAAATTTGACCTACGGGATTTTGCTGAGCCGTATGGACATTTTTAGCACTCAGCCGCATGGCCTTTGTACATTTTAATATATTGGCAAGCATGCACATTTTAATGCACTAGCAAGCATCAGCTTGCATGCATACGTCAAACACTTGGCCGCATGGCCATTCCTTTTCTTTGGCCACACTAATTAGCTTGCATGCATTGTCATGCTAATATGTTACTTTCATTCATTGCATGCTATTTAAAGTATGCAACATGCTAATCTATATTTTAATGCATATATTAAGTTTGGAGCCGCATGCATATCTAAGGTACTGAGCCGCATAGGCCAACCTATCTTGGTCGCATGGCCTATGAATGCAATAGCAAGCATTTAGTTTACATGCATTATTTAATGCAATACTAACATTCAGCCGCATATGCATTATTTAATGCAATTAATACCAAGCATTAGCCAAGGCTGCTTTAGCTTACATGCATTATTTAATGCAATAGCTAACATTCAGCCGCATATGCATTATTTAATGCAATTGATAACAATCATTAGCCAAGGCTGCAAGCATTAATATCTTGGCCGCATAGGCCAATCCTTGTGGCTGCATAAGGCCATTGGCCAAGTGAGCCGCATAAGGAACATTATTGGCCACATGGCCATTTGCCAATTCCTTGCTGACCGCATGGCCAATGCATTGTGGCCGCATGGCTATTGCTTTAAGTTGCTTTCGCATCAGCCGCGTGCATATATTTAATGCATATATTTAATGTATTATATTTAATGCATGCTTTAGCTTGCATGCTTATATTCAGCTCAGCCGCATATGCATTTGTGCATGCATATTTGTTTGGCCATTTTGCTAGCCGCATGCAAGCATTTAATTGCTTAGCCGCATAAGCAAATGTTTGCTGGCCGCACGTAATAATTTTTTCGAGCCGCATGAGTCTCCCACAGCCCCTGTCCCTTCTAATGTTTAATTACTGAATGTGTGCTTGTGCCCAATTAATTGTTTCCTGACACGATGGTGACCCATTGTGGTGCACTTTTGATATGATGTGATAGTGGCCCGACGTGGCGCACTCCTGACAGTGGACGACATGATATATATATATATATATATATATATATATATATATATATATAAATATATATATATATATATATATATATATATATATATATATATATATTTTGAAGGCTGTTGCGACGGCTAGCATGTCATGACGAGATTGAATGGCCTGGACACCGTGGTTGAGTGTGTTTATACAAATGGGACCGGTAATATTTGTATCATGTCTAGGACAGGGATCCCTGAGTACCACGGTCAGGGGTACCTACTGTAAATGGCTAAGGCTAATAACTAGAATAATTCAGTAGTCATGAGAGGTTTTTCCAGTTACAGGCGATCCCATTATCCCGGCCACCATTGTGGGACTTGCAGCCTGCCGATGAGTAGGACACAAGTCTAAATTCATTGATGTATGAAAAGAACGATGTACTGCTTAATGAACCCAAGTCGCCTGGATAACCTGGATTAGCTGCAGGGCTTGTGGCTGGAGGAACATCTCACTGCATGTTGTGATAACCCTAGTTAACTAATGTAGAAAGCCGTAGTCACTGATTGGCCGGGAACGATTGTATGGTGTAGTTTCAGTGCTCGATTATTGCAAGCTTAATCGCATGATTATCACTTTTAACAATAAAGATCAGGGACTAAGTTCTGTTCAGGCGAAGGGTTACAACCCCGGTCCTTGTTTGGTTTAAGGGTTGTAACCTGGCTCCCGGAGCAGTTCTAAGTCCTCTCTTCATTTATTGTCTTATTGCACCCACGACATGCTTGTAATGTTTTACCTTACCAACAGGAATTGGAGACGGAGTTCTATTCAGGTGAAGGGTTACAACCCCGGTCCTTGTTTGGTTTAAGGGTTGTGATCCGACTACTTGAATGGTTCCCTCGTACTCCATTATGACTGTTGTTATTCTTTATTACCAAGCTCTTTTGTAACCACTTAAATATTTATTTCTGATGTGCTGGTTTTAGTTCTTAAGTGAAGCCTCCTTTGTGGCACTTGCTCTTTCTGGGATCTGATCCAGCTGGTTTTGTGTGGCCAGATTTTGGAGCAGCTTCAGAGGATCTACCGACCTTCCAGCCCGATGGTGACCACCAGGCGTAACCAGGGCAACGAGTGGGTTTATTTTTGCTCTCCCACTCTATTATAAAAATTTTATTTTGAGGCGTTTAGCCGGCGAGCACCTGTTAGCTCGTATTGCATACCTTATTATTGTCTGCCTACGGGCTGTGACATGATTGACAGATCCTAGGGTTGATCATGTATGACTAAACTCTTGCTAGTCCTCACATTTTGTAATGACTAGCTTCATGATCAGCTGGATATGTAATGTTTGGGATGCCTTACTATTATATATTTGGTGATCTTACATCTTGTAACTTACTTGCTTGCTTGAGATTGAGATAATTAGGCTTGTTATTGACCACAGGAGCCTGATGGATTGTAGTTAAACCCTCATATATCTAGACAGCCGTGACCGTATAGTGGGGTGGATTCCATTTTATTATACGTAGCTGGCTATGTATGCCCCCGCTCTCCAGTATTCTGGTTCTGGGACGTTACAACAACTTCAGCCCAAAAGTATTTGGGTAGACTAAACTAGTTTAACATTACTCTAGCCATTTCAGATAGAGTCATGTTCTTACGTTCCACAACTCCATTTTGTTGTGGAGTCCTAGGGCAAGAGAATTCATACAAATAACCGTGTGTGTCACAAAATTGCTTGAACTCTGCATTCTCAAATTCGCCGCCATAATCACTACGAATGCAAGTAATCATGAACCCTTTTTTTATTCTGTACTTTCTTGCAAAAGGTGATGAATTCTGATAATGCATCGTTCTTGCGTGCAAGAAAATATAACCATGTATATCTAGAAAAATCATCTACAATGACAAATGCATATAACTTACCACCTAGACTAGCAATTCTACTTGGTCCAAGTAAGTCCATATGCAACAATTGTAGAGGTCTAGTGGTACTTACAGCGTTCTTGGATTTAAATGCGGATCTGGTAGCTTTGTTCTTTTCACATTCACTACATACCGTATCCTTCTTGAAAGATATGTCCGGTAAGCCACGTACCAACTTCTTTGTAGATAGTTTTGAGATTGTATCCATGTTTGCATGACCAGTCTCATATGCCATAGTTGACTCTCAATGCTTTTGGCCATCAAACATCTACCTGCTTTGTTAGCATCTTCTAACAGATAGGAAACATATATGTTGTCTTCCCTGATACCTTCAAAGAGAGTACTACCAGTTGAACTATCAACTATAGTACATTTGTCTTTGACAAAGTTAATGTCATAACCGTGATCAGCTAAATGGCTTATGTTGAGCAGATTATGTTTTAACTCGGTAACTAGACAGACATCTTTAACCACAGGATAGGGAGCCTTACCAATGTCACCGATACCGATTATGTATCCTCTTAAATTATTATCGAAGGAGACATATCTTTCTTTATTCTTCTTCGACATTGTTGTGAATAATGAAGCATCACTGGTCATGTGCCGCGAGCAACCGCTGTCGAGGATCCATTTGCTCCTAGCATGTGAAGGGCGTTCCACCTACAAAACAATTTGCAGATAAAACTCTTGGTACCCATTTTTTGTAGGGTCCTGACTGGTTAGTTTTGGTATCCATGCATAAACATTTAAATCTACTAACTTTCTGATTCTACATGCAGAGGATATATGACCAATGAGGCCACAATAATAACATTTTGCACGTTGAGTGTTGAAAGTTGTGTGAGGTACATGATTGGTAGGTTTTGGTTTTCTAGTATAGAAGAATGCATGCCTATTAGTCTACTTGGGCATAGGTTTGGTATGATTTGGTCTGACGGTGTTTGGTTTGGGCGTGTTCCGATGATTCGGTAATTGACACGTGTTAGAATAGGAAGCAGCAACTTCAGGCCGTTTTTCTAAACTAATTTCCAACTTTTTGGAGATATCATATAATCTAGTGTAGTCAGATGTAAGTATTTCAATTCTGACTTGTGCACACTGGAGACTCTTTCTCTCCTTAGATAGGTCTTCCTTTAGCTGGATGATGGTTTGGTCTTTTTCTTCGGATAACTTAATAGTCTCATGTAACAACAATTTAATAGATGAAAGCTCACCAGACTCAATTGAAGAGTCATTATTTCTAACATCATCTAGTTGGTCGATAAGTCTTCCTATCTCACCTTTGTACTCTTTGAGTACCTTCTTAGAGGTTTCATATTTACTATGCAGTTTCCTGTAATCATTTAACAGGTCGTTGATAGCCTCTCCTAGTTGCTCAAAGGTGAAATCATCATAAGGATCAAATAGAGGATTAGTGATTACCTGATCGCAAGCCATCAAGCATACATTTGCAGCGTCATCTGATTGTTCGTCTTCTGAATCGCTGGCTTCGCTTTCATGCCATATGCTTGTGTTGGCATACTTCCTTGATGTAGATCTCTTCAAGTAGCCTTTGTCATATTTGCTTCTTTTTCTTGTTGATGATGATGTTGTTGGACAATCTTTCTTCATGTGTCCTTTCTTCTTACATCCGTAGCAAATAGGATCTTTCTCGTTGTTGTTGCTATTGCTATCTTTTGTTCTCCTGTTAAATCTCATGAACTTCTTGAATTTTTTTACCAGAAGAGCTTGATCTTCAGGGTCAGAGTCGCTGTCGTCAGAATCATCTTCGACAGTTCTTCTATGTTGAACCTTGAGAGCGATCGACTTTTTTGACTTCTCCTTTGGTGTAGCGTCTTCAAATTCTTGAAGTTCTAACTCGTGAGTGAGTAGCTTACCCATGAGTGTTTCTAGAGACATTATTGAGAGGTCGTTTCCTTTAATGATTGTTGTAGCCTTTGGAATCCAGTTCTTTATGAGAGCTCGTAAAGTTTGCAAATCTTTTCATGGTTACTGTATTCCTTGTCTAATGAAGACAAAGGATTTACAATATCCAAAAATCTCATAAATATCTGAGTGACTAATTCACTTGCCTTCATTTTGAACGCCTCGTACTCCTGAGTAAGTCTGCTGATCTTTGACTCCTTGACTTGTGTTGTTCCCTCGTGGGTTACTTCGAGAAGTTTCCATACTTCATTTGATGTTGTGCAGGTAGACACCCTGTTGAATTCAGTTTTGTCTAAAGCATAAAATAAAGTGTTAATAGCACGTGCGTCAAGACTGGTCTTTTTTTTTCCATCCTCTGTATATTTGTCATGGGGTTTCTCAACTATGTCACGCCCCATAACCAGAATACTGGAAAGCGGGGGACAGACACAACCAGCTATGTATATTAAAGTAATTCTCACCTCGCAATACGGTCACGGCTGTCTAGATGCATGAGGGTTTACTACAAGCCATCAGTCTCTTAGGGTCAATAACAAGCCTAGTGTCTCAATCTTAAGCAAGCGAGTAGATATAACAAGATGGTAGATCATCAGACATACAAAGTAAGGCGTCCCATACATTACATATTCAGATGATCATGAAGCTAGTCATACAAAATACGAAGACTAGCAAGAGTTTAAGTCATACATGATCAACCCTAGGATTTGTCAATCATGCTACAGCCCGTAGGCAGACAGTGAATAAAGTTGCAAACGAGCTAACACTTGCTCGGCGGCTAAACGCCTCAAAAGAATATTTTTACAAGTGAGTGGGAGAGCAAAATAAAACCCACTCGTTGTCGGGATTCCTTCTAGTGTTCACCATCTGGCAGAAAAGTTGAGAGATCCTCGGTAGCTGCTCCGAAATCTGGCCATACAAAACCAGCTGGGTCAGACCCCAGAAAGAGCAAGTGCCACAAAGGAGGCTTCACTTAAGAACTAAAACCAGCATGTCAGCACATAAATCATAGGTGAAATAACATAAGACATGAGTTAAAGAAAACAGGATGATAAACGATAAGATAACTAGAGGACTATTCCGGTACCCAAGTTACAACACGTAAACCAAACAAGGACCGGGGTTGTAACCCTTCACCTGAACAGAACTTAGCCTCGAACCAATTATCGATAAGGTAAAGCATAAACAAGCATGTCTGAAGATATCCATGCACTGGATCTAGGCAAGACTAGACAAGATAGGACTCCATCCATCATTCACGGCCAAGCAAAGAGTACGGCTTGATACTTAACTAACTAGGGTTATCACAAGCTTAGTTACTAGCAAGATGCAATGAGGTACGCCTACGGCCACAAGCCCTGCAGACTATCCAGGTTATCCAGACGCAAGGTTCAAGCTTAGAGTTATCATGCCTTGTTAGGTGACTTGGATGCAACACGTGACAATGTGCATAGTAATCGTTTCATGTAGTGCCCCACATAACAGTGAGCTGGAAATGTGCCCTACTCGTCGGCAGGCTACAAGTCCATCAAGGAAGGCGCCCAGATAACGGGATTGCTTGTAGCCGGAATACCTATCTATATGCTCTACTTGATCAATCTAGTCATTAACCTAGTCAGATTCGGTATGAATCCCTGACCGTGGTAACCAGGGATACATGTCCTAAACATGATACGAGACAAGACTGGTTGCTTATACAAGCATATTCAATACAATCACCCACGGTGTCAAGAATTCACTTAGCATGTCAGGTTAGCCGTCGCAATAGCGTATCACGGTTATCATGTCGGGTTGCTTATCAAGATTACTTATCAAGGCAAGGGTGCGTCACATCGGACCACCATCAAGAATTATCATGTCAAATTACTTGTCAAGAGTGCACCACGGCGGGTCACTAATCATGCAATTCCATCACTAAGCCTTTTTCCGATTAACATTCATAAATCATGTCTTGATCACATCGGGTTCATGTCGAGTTTACATCAAAAGGATATAAAATGGGTGCAAAAATCATAAAAAGAGGAATATGGGGACATAATGCGCCCAAGGGGGAGCAAGGGGTACTATGGCCAACAAGTGGCATTAGCCAAGTTGCGCCAGGGTAACAGGTTGCGCCAAGGCAAGTAGGGTCAGGTCCAGTTGCGCCTAAACATCAGTTTGTGCCTGAGTCAGACTGCGCTCAAGTCAGGCCGCGCTCAAGTCAGGCTGTGCTCAAGTCAGGCTGCGCTCAAGTCAAGCTGCGCTCAAGTCAGGCTGTGCTCAAGTCAGCGTATGCAAGACATACGTCTCCAAAAGGTAGCGTATGGACTCCATACGACTCCTCTTCAAGGCAGCATATGTACTCCATACGACTCCTCATCAAGGCAGCGTATGAGGTCCATACGACTCCTTGTCACCCAAGACAGCGTATGCAAGACATACGACTCCTCATCAAGGCAGCGTATGAGGTCCATACGACTCCTCTTCAAGGCAGCGTATGTACTCCATACGACTCCTCATCAAGGCAGCGTATGAGGTCCATACGACTCCTCTTCAAGGCAGCGTATGTACTCCATATGACTCCTCATCAAGGAAGCGTATGAGGTCCATATGACTCCTCTTCAAGGCAGCGTATGTACTCCATACGACTCCTCATCAAGACAGCGTATGAGGTCCATACGACTCCTCTTCAAGGCAGCGTATGTACTCCATACGACTCCTCATCAAGGCAGCATATGAGTCAGACTGCGCTGTGCTAAAGAGCGCACGCAACTCAGTGGCGCAAGCTAAAAAGCTCGCGCACACTGCTCACTATCTTCTCCAAATCAGCAAGAACTCCATGGTTTGAACCCAAAGCTTCAAAAGTCCATAACTTGGTCAAAACAAGTCCAAATCCAACTTTTCAAAGGTCAAAATTGGGTAGAATAAAATTCTCTACAACATGGAACTATCAAAACTTGAAAACAAAGAAGTTTGATAGATCAAAACCACCAACATCCGAAAATAACTAATTTCTAGATCTACAAAAATTAAAGCCTCAAAATAGAAAATGACAAGTTCTAATGTGTCTTGGAAACATGAGGAGAAGCTAATGGAACAATAAAAATGGGCTCTCTTGTGGAAGCAAGTTGCACTTGCCTAAGGGGTGTTCTTGGTTGGTGGTGGATTTAATAGAGAAGAAAGAAGAGTTAATGAGAAAGTGGAGGAGAGAGAAAAGTTAGGTGGGTTATAAAGGGGGATGGTGGTGGGTTTAACATGATAAACCAAAGAATAAACCAAGCCATCCCAAAATAAACCAAGTTAAACCATTACATGCTATGATGAACCTAATCAAGATTAAACTGAAATTAGCTAGCCAGGCAGGAAAATAAAATATATGTCAGGATCCCGTATACGTATACTGGAAATACGTGGAACGAAAAATGGGGGTGACAAACTAAAACTCCATCAACATTAATACGAGGAGGCTTTTTGTATCCATCAATAACTACAAACCATAAGTCAAAATCAAGAGATTTTAGGAAGAAACTCATACATGTTTTTCAATAAGTGTAGTTTGTGTCGTCAAACAATGGAGGTCTGTTTGTGGCTTGGCCTTCACTTATGAATTTCACAGTTGCCATGTGTAATACTGTGATCTATATAACAATTGAAAAATAACTAAATATAGTTACAATTTTACCTTATTTTACCTGTATAACCCGCTCTGATACCAATTGTAGGAACGAATTCGTAAAACAGAATACTCTAGAGGGGGGTAAATAGAGTAGACAGCGGAATATTGTTAATTAAAAACTCGTTAGCAGTTAGATCACAGAAATAATAATAAACACAAAATAAATAACTATAATAAAAAAGAGTGATCAAAAGGCAAACACAAACACAGCGATTTATACTGGTTTCTCTCTTGTGAGGACTAGTCCAGTCGGAAGGACTCCAGCTTCCAGTTGAATCCACTATTGGAAAATCCCGCAAGTTTTTATACGAAGTCCTTGCAACTTCTACAGACGCAAGCTTTGATACGAAGAACTCGACCAACTTCAATTTTGAAGAGTCTATCTCCAATCAAGCCTCTGATTACAATCGCTCTGAAACTTCTAGACTGTACCGTACTGGCAAATCGACTAGATAATTATAATTGGCTTGGGATTTAAAAATGGAAGCTTTTTAGAACTCTTTGGAAGAAATGTAAGCTTTAGAAGAGAAGAGATGAACGTGAATTGGTGTATTGAAAAGATCAAAATCCTTCTCTATTTATAGTTTTTCCAAAGGCAAAATTTGGACAGAACTCTTTGTAACCAACCGCAACTGAAGGGAGACCAAGTTCAAAATTAAACGTTCACATAACGTTCACCATGGTCGAACTCTGGCCAAACTCTGGCCGAGTTCTGTCAGGGTTTGGTCAGGTTGATTTTGTGAAATTAATTTTTGGCTTTTTAAAAATCTATCAGAAGCTTTTTGTAAAATAGATGTTTTTTAAAAAACATAGGTCATTTTAAAAAGATAGGTCAGTTTTAAAAAATGATTTTGGATAGCCTATTTGCTAGTACGACTTGGTATACAATGTATTCCTAGACTCAATAAAAATAAAAATTACACTGCTTTAAGGAAATACAATTGAGTGGCAAACAGATCTTCTTGAACTGAGTCTTGAACTGAGTAGATATCCATCGTATATCGAGACAGAGTTTGATCAATTATTAAAATCAGGTTTGACCATGACCAATGGGCCAACAACTCCCAAGTAGCGGGACCGATCTTGTGTGCTTCTTTATCGAGACTTATCGAGACTTCTAAGTAGCGGGACTGATCTCGTGTGCTTCCTTATCGAGACTTATCGAGACTCCCAAGTAGCGGTACCGATCTCGTATGCTTCCTAATCGAGACTTAGCGAGACTCCCAGGTATAGGGACCGATCTCGTGAACTAGACTTATCGAGACTCCCAAGTAACGGGACAGATCTCGTGAACGAGACTTATCGAGACTCCCAAGTAGCGGGACCGATCTCGACGACAACTAGTCACGTGGACTTCCTTTGTCCGTAGCATACTTTTTACTAAATCACTCGTGGCTCGTGCCTTGGACAGACCTTGTTCTCTAGGCGATGCTATCGCTCAAGTCACATACTTTATAAGACGAGCCTTGTTCTCGAGGGACTACGCGATTTGACAATCGCAAATAGAGCGGGATAGTGCTAGAAATGGCTTAGATCGACCGGCATAACTTTGTCTAACTTAATTATGCAATGACTTGACGAGCAAAGGCTGCATCGAGCTTCGCATCGAGAGAACGTGTCGTGCATGCGTTCGACTTGAACAACCAAGTTCTTGGGTGCCTAGACTTAAGCCACAAGCCATACAATACGACTTAAACCACGGGACATGCGAAGGCTATGCCAAGTCTTGGGCGACGGGACCGTGCATGCTTTATCAAGTATTCACGCGGACGACGCCTATGACTTAGGCTAATTTGAGTGTTGAGGCAACTTAACAACTTAGGCCAACTTCCTTCTCCTAAGCCACGGGACGAAGGACCGAGTGTCATTTGAAAGCACGCTGATCAGACTTTTAGCAGACCGTGGGACCTTTTTCCATGTTCTAATACATTCCGACCCGTCGGGATTATTCTCTTAGCTATGTGGATGTGTCTCTTTTATTATCAAGCCTAACTTGTGCAAGTTGAAAATATGTAAGTTATTATGTGAAGGCTAAGACGAGGCAAGTTCATCGAAACTACCCCACCTGAGCGAGGAGTCGCCTCGACTGAGCGAGTCTTCGAGTAGCCGTTGCAAGGCTAAGGCCGAACGCCGTCAGCGTTTCGATTCCTCCGATTGAATTTGCGGGGTGGGGCACTACATCATACACCACTCAGAAAAAGTTTCGTCATCGAAACTAACTGAGTACTTACTTATGGACCACTTTGATCCAAGGACTTTCGTACACACTCCGCCTATGCGTTTCTTCAATTCGAGCCACGCTCGCACTATTATCAATTTTTCCTTTAACACGATTTCAAATCCTTGACACTCTTCTATTCCTCAAGTCTTACTTGAACTCAATGTATCACTTGGTTGGATCGTGTACACATTCCAGGCGTCCCCAAAATACGTACATTTCAGCCAAACCGTATGATAGAGAATTCGTCATTCTCACTCGACTCGCATCGTGCACATATTCAGGCGTCCTTGAAATATATGCATGTCAGCCGAATCTCGTGAGGGGTATTTCCATATTCTTGATTCACTCTATCCATTCATACCAATCCTCAAGATCAATCTTTTGATTGCTAACTCTTGAAACATGGACGTCTCGCCTAACTGCTAGGCCATTTCTCAAGGCTAAGTCAATGTCAGGATTGGAATCATAGTTCCCCAACAATAATGCCAATACTGACCCTAATCCTAGGGTCAAACCAAAGTCGATAATATAGGGTTTTCTACCCAAGCTCATGTCACTCAGATTTCTAAACATCGAGCATGATCACCTAGTTCGTACCATGGAACTCGTTGTACATATTCGAATCTGTTCAAATCACCAATTTGCATAGTCTATTCCTTTCGACATGTCAACATAATTCACATTTCCGTTCTATCCAATTTATGTATTCGATCACGAGGTCGTCTAGCAAAATAATTTATCACATCCCAATCTCACGCAAGTTCGATTATCTACGTTGGACATGAATCACCATACCACGTTCTCGTAGGATAATCGTCCTTATTGGAGCGTAACTCTTTTGCTTGGGTCTAGACTAATTCATTCTCGATACGCGGTTTGGACCTACTCAATCCTCAAGTTCAATTGTCAAGCATACTGAGTCATTCTCGAGTCCACCTTTACGTCAAACCTCAAGTCGAGCGATCAAATTGCCACACCATACAAGTTCGCTCACCCCCGCTGTATGCATCACCATACCATCGCTCACGCGAAGTGATCGTCCTAATCGGCGTGACGCATGTGCAAGACTGGAGTTGCGCTCGCATAAGATAAGAACGTCAATGTTGTGGTTATCGTTGAAGCAATCCAAACATTTCATTTTCGTCCAAGCCAAGATCTCAGTTCGAAAGTCTGTTTGTCATTCGTTTAACTAGAAAATCCTCGAGCCAAGTCTATCTTTTCCTCGACATATTTCAACATCCTGAGTATAGCATCCATTGGAACAATGAATTTTACAGGATCTTCGTTCTTCGAATCAGAGTACCCCCGAGTTATCGTACATCGATCTTTGATACACCTCAATATCATCAATGATGTACGTAACCTGATAATCTTCTTTTGCAACAAACTTTGAGTCGTGCAACTGATTCTATTGTCCAAATTGGATATACCACGATTCCATTCGGCCAAATCTGAAATCATAAGTGCGATCCTCTATGTTTCCTTGATCAAGACATTCACTTTTATTCATCGCTCTGAATCCTGATTCAACATCATTTTCTAACTCGCGTTGCCCATTCACAAGTTGTCCGAACAATCTTTCATTCGGGACATTCGAAGTCACGACCAACTAAGCGTGACACATTCTAAGGCTTTGCATGATCGTATCCCCTCGCCGACATACTCGTTGTTATCCTTAATCTTCAATTTTTGTTCGAATAATTTCCAAGATGGACCATACACCACTCAGGATTCGAGCCATCCGATTTAGTCCATAATCACGTTCGCATTACTCATTAAAACATCTTTCAGATTCGTTCGACGAATCTCTAGCGTAATCGCTTCACGTCGTCTCGACGTACTAAGTCGTTCGTACTATTCCTCAAAATCTAGACCAATCTTCCGTGTACGCCTAAGCGTTAGTCCGATAGCATTTCTATCGATATACACTCTAAGTGTATTTTCATTTTCGATCGAGCGATACTTAATATTGCTCACAATTTGTTTGCACCAAAAAGTCGAGGTGCGCGACACGCAGCACAACTTAGCCAAAAGGCCGTGTGCATAGCCATACTGTACGGACTATACTCTGATTTGGCATGCTCGTTTGCTAATGTCGACGTGGGACAATTTAGGCACGCACGCGACTTGCTAACTTTAGCATGTGTTTTTTATCAACTCAAGTTTGACATCGTTCGACACAAAGGCCATCGTCTACTGATGCGTTCGATTGAACACTTGTACGAGCTTTTGAAAAACATTTAGACTTATTGTATGGACATGCCGTAGAACATTTGAGAGAGAGCGTACACGTCTTTATCAACGACGAGCTTTCAAAACTGAGAGATTCGACTTGAAGTCCAATGACGTAAAGTCGTGCTCTGATACCATTATGTCACGCCCCGCTCCCATAGGAGCGATCGTCCTCGCTAAGGCATGATGTCGTACGATCCTAGATTACGCTCGTGCAAGGCAATTTTATAACGGTCGATTACAGCGGCTGCGACGGGGTCATCGCACAGAAGTCCTAAACAGAAACATTGAACATGCAACAGAATTTAGAAGCAAAACACAAGTTATTCAAAAGTGTCCTTTATTGATATTGAACAATAAGATTACAATAGGGCGCAAGGCCATGATTACAAGTCTCTCAAGCTCACTTTTCTCTCATTTTACAAGTCACTCTGCTCTCTCTCATCTCTCGATACAATGCTTGAGCCAGCGGATGCTTCGGAAGGCAATGTCCATACATTATGTCCCATATAAGTCTTGATTTCACGCGACCGCACGCTTTAAATCACCAAGGAACTCCATGCCTCGATACATCCAAGCGAGCTACGTGCCACGAGCTTCTACCTGTACCTGCACATGAAAACTATGTGGGTGTCAGTACTTGTGAGCACCCTGAATTTCGGGTTAATTTTTTTTAAAATTTTTCTGATTGATTTAGTTTTAATAAATGATTTATTCTGGTTATTTATCTATTAGTGTACTTTCCTGTGCCATTGATATTTAGAGTGTTAGGGATGTTCAACTCTGGAAATCTTCTTCACGAGTTTTGGAGTGGACATGATTGTCTTTATGACGGTATATAGTGTCCCATCCAAAATTATTCCCTTGTGCTCTTTTTGCTTCGCAGAACTTCGGATCAATTTAGACCATTTGATTATTATTTATTTTTCCACTCTTTTCCTTGATCATTTTCAGCACGTTACTGTGACTTTTAAATTGGGAGCGCAAGACCAGTCAGTTTCTTAAAACCAACTTCTCATTGATGATCTACTCGAGACGCTCTTCACCCTTGACCTTTATGTCCCACTCAGACACGCCATTTTGTGCTCCATTTGCTTCGTACAACTTTCCTGACACATGACCCGATTTTATTTCACTCCACGACGTCACATTCATTTTACAACTTGATTTGTGGGTCCCCTGTCGACCAAAACCTGTCAGCCCCAACTATGGACATGGCCCACATTGAGCCTACTACCCGTCCGCCACTTGTGTCCCATTTATTGGAATCCCCATGTGCTACTTATTTATCCATGATCATCAACGTCTAATTTTAATTCGATTTTTGCTCAATGTCTGATTTTGATCCAATCCGGCTCCACCGAGTCCAGCCCAGCTCCATGTTATTCTCCATCATGACACCCTCACTTTCCTCGTCCAAAAATAATATTAAATCCTATTTTACTATTTATTGGAATCTTCATTTATTAAAAACCTTGGAATGGCCAATTTCCCTACTTTTAACCTTAGCCACTTGATTTCTCCAAATAAATCCTCACCATTAATTTTCCCTATATCCTTAGCAGCCAACATTCCCACACACCCATGCATGGTCGGCCCTAACCCCAAGAATACTCTTTTCTCTCTCTTCCTCTCATTTAACAACTCATCTCTTTCTTTCTCTCTCACCTATTCTAATTTTCCCACAACTCTTCATCACCTACAGTAACTTCTTCCTCAACCCGAGCTAACCACCACCACTACACCATGCCCCGACCTCCTCCCTGGCCGTGGCTCCGGCCACCCTGGCCGAGCGCGCCATCGACCACCTAGGACCTCTCCTCCTTCTTCATATTGTCACTCCCTGTTCCCAGAATGCATACTTTTATACATGTACAACTCATATATATTTATTTAATATTTATCATAAATTATCCTGTATTTAAATTCCTTTAATTTCATGTTAGTTAATTTTTTGCTCGTTAATTTTCATGTTAATTAATTTTCTGCAATTTTATTTCTGCATTTTATTTTCTGCTCTTAACCTCTCTGCCTTACTTTCGGGTTGGCCTTGGATGGATCCGAATACAACCCGACCCTATAACCCCCACCTACCACCACCCTTCCTATTTAAGCCCCCATCTCCTTCTCTCTCCTCATAACTCTCATTCTTCACCATTACTTCTTCTTCTTCCTCTCATCACTTCTCCACCTACCAGCAGTAGCAGTAGGCAAGTGCATTCTTGCTTCCACTTGCGAACCATGTTTTTATGGTTCATTTGTCTTCCCCTTGAGATTCTAAGAGAGTTTACTACTTAGCATTTTTGATTTTTGTGGCTTGTTTCTTCTAGATCTAAGTTGTTGTATTCGGTTGTCCATGGGTTCTTGATCTCCCAACTTGGCATGCTTTCGGAGATAGATAGTTCATGTGGTAGAACTGCTCGTCAGTCACACACACGTCCTTACGTGTTTGCGTGTATTACTTGTCACGCACACGTCTTTACGTGTCTGCGTGAATTTAGAGTCACGCTCATGTTCTTACGTGCCAGCGTAAGTTCCAGTCACGCACACGTCTTTACGTGTCTGCATGAATTTTTAGTCACGCACATGTCTTTACGTGTCTGCGTAAATTTTTAGTCACGCACACGTCCTTACGTAGTTGCGTGAATTTCTTATCACGCTCACTCTGTGCGTGCGTATATTTCTTATCACGCTCACTCTGTGCGTGCGTGTATTTCTTATCACGCTCACTCTGTGCGTGCGTGTATTTCTTATCAGGCTCACTCTGTGCGTGCGTGTATTATTTTTCACGCTCACCCTGTGCGTGCGTGTATTATTTTCCACGCTCACTCTGTACGTGCGTGTATTATTTTTCATGTTTACACTAGACTGTGCGTGAATTTCCCTTCACGATTCATGCTGTGTGTGCGTGAATTTCTTTCTACCCTTCACACTATGCGTGCGTAGATTTCTTATCACGCTTTTTCACGGTCACGCTGTGCACGCTGTGCGTGCCAACGTGAACCACTTTTCACGCACAAGCTGTTTATACGCACACTCCTTCATGCTAAGCTTGGCGTGACTTGTTGACCTTAGCATGGACTCGTTGGCGTGACTTCTTGACCTGGGTGTTTCTATTTGTTCTCTAATTCATTCATTTAATGTTGGCATGATAATTCTCCTATTATATCCTTACGCCTTTTTGCATGAAATCGATAATCTTAGCATGTTAATATTTTTAATACATATGGTTGTATAGAACGTGCCCTGCATCTTGATTGGTTTATGGATACCCAGTAAGACTGGAACTTGACCTTGAGAGTTATAGACTCGACCCATTTAATACTAATTGACTTTCATGCCTTGTCACCATTGATAATGATTGTGACATTGACTAATAATTGATCATGCGTTCCTAGTTGGAACTAAGAGACTGGCTAGTCGTCTTATTGAATTGATTGAATGAGATACGTTCATGTTATGAACTATTGTAATCGATTAGCCGATCCCGAATATTGGCATACAGGCACATGCAGGCTTCAAATTATTTATTTATTTAGTTATTTATTTATCTTACAAAACAGCATGTATACTTTATGGTCAAGGCATGATTATTCTGTGGTTAGATTTAAATTGTTGCATTACGCTATGTAAGACCTACAACCTAGCCGTACGGGTATCGTTGTAGAGTTGCGCATATCGTACCCCGTACGAAAGTACTCATTTGAATGACCATGATCCACGGCATGGGATTTCACTCAACGTAGAGACTATTAAGTTAAATAAAATAATGATTGCATGGAAAGAATGGATCCCCGAGTTCTTACATGGCAGCCCCCTTGGGACTAGTAGTACCCGACGGGCCGGCTGGTTCCCACAGATACTGTAAACCTGCCACACGGGCAGGGAGCGGTATATGCTTATATTATTATTGTATATTGTATATTGATGACGGACGTCCCGCTGGGACTCGTCTAATTCATGATTGGCGCAATTGATTGACTGGATAGACTAGCCTTGCTCGTACATAGTAAGAACTGAGGAATCTTTATTGTATAATTCCAGGATAACTTGGGACTCACAATAGCAAGCCGTAGGAGTTGATTGGCCGTTCAAGATGATTTGTTTGTGTACTGTACCTACTCTGTTGCCTAACTGAGATGATCAGAATGTCAGGACATGACGGGCCAACTTCTGTCCTTGTTTGGTTGGGAGGTTGGTTCGAAGTGTCGTGATGTTATGTGAATCCTAGTGGAAAGCAGAGATCTATTATTATATTCTCTTACTTACTGGTTTAATCCTTCATATCGTCCTTCCTTGTGGTACTTGCTATTAGAGGTCTAACCTCTCTGGTTTTGTATGGCCAGATTTAGAGCCGGTTCCCGAGGACTCAGCTTACTTCCACCTCCAAGATGGTCAATACTAGGGGAATGATCGCAGAAGGACTCGAGTGGGTCCCTTACTTCACCGCTCATTTTGTTATTTACTTTATACTTAGCCATTTGGCACCGATATGTTAGTCGGATAGTCTTGCACTTGCTTTTACATAATTGTAATTAAGTCAGACTGCAGCTGATAACAATTGTGTACATGTTACTATATTATCTGGCTATGTTTTGTAAAGCCAGATCTCAAGGACATTTTGATTGAGCGTTTGGGACGCCTTACTGCTTTATCCTACATGTTCTCTATTTTTGCTTCTTGTTCGAATGATTGAGACAATAGATGTGAAGTGACCATAGTAAGACTTTCATGTAGTATGCACCCCCTCGTCTGGTTAGACATCATTGATCGTATTATACGGTATTCATCTACCCGTAATACGTAGCTGGCTGAGTCATTCCCCCGCTCTCCAGTATTCTGGTTCTGGGGCGTGACAAGGTTTTAGTGGTGGCCCATGCAGGTCTGATTTCAGACTTGTGGGATGTTTTAATTTATAGGATGTCTCAATCACACGTGTTCCCCCCTTGATCTCATGATTCGTTATTCTCAACCCTTGCTTGGCATTCCTGTATCCTTTGACTTCATTGATCCTTCATGTCCGGTTGTTTGATTGTTCTCTTGTCCCTTTTCTTAGGGGCACTTCGTCCGCATCGGTCAGAGCTGGACAGCAACAACAAGGGCAACATGGGCAACATGACCAGGTTGGTCAGCAACAAGGGCCAGTCTCACCTCAGGAGACTATCCAAGAAGAAGTGATAGTAGAACCAGCAGCTGAACCGCAGTATCCGGAAGTTCCAACACCAACCATAGTTCCGCCTACCCCTGTGGAAGTGGACACACCAGCCCTTCTGGAGATCATGAGAGGAATGATGGCTACTCAGCAATATCAGATGTTGGCCCAGCAGCGCATGCACACTCAGCTACAAGAGCAGAATGTGTTGCTCAACCAAGGATTGCAGACGGCTTTGGAAAGAGGAGTGAGGACTGATTCAGGAGCATCAGCCAAGTTTTGTAAGTACAACCCCCGCCGTTTCGAGGGCACGGAGGATGCCATCTCAGCAGATGCATGGCTTAAGGATATTGAGGCTATTCTGACAGCAGCTAAGGTACCGGCAGAAGAACGTGTGGATCTAGTGAAGTTGTTACTTCAGGATCTCGCACGTGATTGGTGGGAATCAGAGGAAGTGGGCATCAGACGTCCTGTGGCTTGGGACGATTTCACTACAAGATTCAAGACCAAGTACTATGGAGTTGTGGCACGGTTTGAGCTACAACAGAAGTTTATCAGCCTCAGGCAGGCCGGCAAGACCGTAGATGCTTATGCAGCAGAGTTCTGCATATTGAGTAGATTCGCCCCAGAGATGGTAGCAACAGAGAGCCAGAGGGCCATGAGGTTTCAGCAAGGGTTTCATCTTGAACTCTTGCAATTGATAGAGGGGCACAATTACCAAACTTTTGACGAAGTATTGACGGCAACTCGAAGGCATGAGATCACCATTCAGAGGCTTGCGGCGAGGACTGGGGGTCAGAAGAGATCCCACAGTCAGATTGAAGGAGGAGGGGGAGCAGCGCCCCGAACAACAATACCATCTACTGGTATTCGTATCCACGATGTGGCGATACGAGGACCAGCACCACCACCCAGGCAGCAGCAACAGCAACAGAGGAAGAACCAGCAACCCCCGGTAGGCTATACTTATTGTGGGAAGATGGTACACACTAGAGATGTGTGTCGGACATTGAATGGACTGTGTCTGATATGTGGAAATCCAGACCATCGGGTTACCACATATCCCATGAATTCGAGGTCAGGAGGACCAGGGCAGCAATTTTCTGCTCTGCCAGCACCAGGGGCAGGCCAGTATCGAGGACCAGTGGTGGCAGTAAGGCCGTTGGCACAGCGTCCGTTAATGCCGCAGGCTCAGATGTTTCGGCAGCAGGGGCCGCCGATGCAGCAACACCAGCATAGACCACCCCAGCATCGTCAAGGAAGGGGCCAGCAACAGCATCAAGCTAGGCCGCAGCATGGAAACCAGCAAGGAGGTCGAGGGCAAGCATTCACTCTGTCCTTCAAGGAGGCATTGGCATCGGAAGATGTTGTGGCAGGTAACATTCTCGTCGCCTCATATCCCGCAGTAGCATTGTTCGATTCGGGAGCATTCCATTCATTTATATCTACACAATTTGCGACACGACTAGGAATGGAGTTCGAGGCATTGCCAGGGAGGTTGAATATACTCACTGGTAATGGGCTCGTAGAAGTTAGTAGAGTTATTTTAGCATGTAGTATTGTAGTTTGCGGGCATTCCTTACCCGCCCAGTTGATAGAATTTCCTGTTGGAAATTTTGACGTTATCTTAGGCATGGACTGGCTGAAAGACAGTCATGCGACAATAGATTGTCGTAGAGGGAGTGTATCTTTTGATATTCTAGGCATGAAGAGATTCACCTTAGTCAGATCAGGGGCAACTCAGCAAGAGCAGGGAGTAGTAACGGCAATGGAAGAAGTCCAGATTCCGAAGGTAGTTGAAGAGTTTCTAGACATATTTCCTGAAGAACTCCCAGGTCTACCACCTGTCACCCCCATTTCCTGTATTTCGTATTTATGCTCGTATTTGATTTTGGCACGTATTTTATTTTCTCGACTTGCGGATTTTGGTTTCTCGTAAATGGATTTTGGACCATGGCTTGGTTTTATTTTGTGAAAGTTGGTTTAGTTTGGTTCATAATGAATGGAACACCTTAACCTACACTCCTCCCTCAACACACCACAACTCCCCCACTTTATAACACCACCTACTTTTCTCTCTCCTCTTTATTCTCTCATTTATTTCTTACAAACTTCTTCTTCTTCTTCCTTCTTCCACACAACTCCCCAACCAATAGGCAAGTGCACCTTGCCAACAAATAAGCACCCAATTTTATTTGTCCATTTGATAGATTAGGACATGTAGATCAACATTAGAACTTAGAATTTTATGATTTGGAGCTTTCATTCTTCTAGATCTAGGTTTTAACCATTTTCGGAAATCCTTGGTTTTGATCTATTAAACTTTGATTTTTGCTTATTTTGATGCTTCCATGTGGAAGAGAATTCAATTTTACTCAAGTTAGAACTTTGAAAATATAGATTTGGTTTTGATTTGACAAAAATATGAAGATTGAAGTTCTTGGCGTTTTTGAACTGCTCTCGGCCAGGAAGAACAGCCCCCTGCCTTGCGCTTTTTAGCGCATGGCCGATTGCGCACCCTGGCCTGTGCTCTTTAGCGCATGGCCGTTTGCGCAGTCACTTGGCCAGCGTTTTGCGCTGCGCTGGACTGCGCTGGCGCAAGCTAGCCATGCGCAATCCAGCCATGCGCAGGGTAACCCCTGCGCAATTCACTTCTGCGCTAACCACCCCTGCGCAATTCACTTCTGCGCAACCCACCCTTGCGTAAGCCACCCTTGCGCAAGATAACCCCTGCGCAGTCTACCCTTGCGTAAGGTAACCCTTGCGCAAGACAACTCTTGCGCAGCTCTTCCACGTGCAGTACACACCCTGCGCAGACCTACCCCTGACCCCCTTGCACAACCTACTTGTCTATGATGAATTTGTTATTTCTTGATCTTGGCTCTTCTATAGTCCTATTTTATATTAGTATTTTATTAGGTATTTTACGCCCATTTTATATCCTTACGCCTTTTGGCATGAACTTGATTTTGCTTAATATATTTGGAATAACTATTGTACACAGCATGGTATGACAAGGAACTAGTATAACATGACAGTGACCCATAGTGGTGCACTCCTGACACGACCAACCTGACTTGATAGTGGCCCGTCGTGGCGCACCCCTGACAAGTACCCTGACATGATTTACCTTGATAACTTGATAGTGGCCCGTGGCGGCGCACTCTTGACTTGACTTGACTTGATAACTTGACTTGACTTGCCTTGACACCGTGGGTGTTCCTGCTTGCTTGTTTGCACAATCCACTTGTCTTGTCTTGCATCATGTCTAGGACGTGACTTCCTGGGTACCACGGCCAGGGACTCGCGCTAAATTGGATTAGGCTAATTATTAGATCAAACTAGAACATGGAGAATTCCCAGTCACAGGCAATCTCGTTATCTGGGCGCTTTAATGGACTTGTAGCTTGCCAACGAGTAGAGCACATTTCCAGCACACTGTCATGTGTTGCACCCTCTAAGTCACCTAAGGGTATATCGTTTCCTGGGCGATGTACCCACCTATAACTCTCAACCCGCGGAAGGATAACTGGATGGTCTGCAGGGCTTGGGACTGGGAGTTTCTCACTTGCATCTTGTTAGTAATTAGGCTTGTGATAACCCTAGTTAGTTAAAGTAGTAAGCCGTAGTATTTGCTTGGCCGATTGTGAATAGATGGTGTCCAGCCTTGTCTAAGTCTTGTCTAGCTCCAGTACCTGCTATCTCCTAAGCATGTTTGTTTTACTTATCTTAACGATAAATGGGTAGAGACAGTGAGCTATTCAGGCGAAGGGGTACAATCCCGGTCCTTGTTTGGTTTAAGGATTGTAACCTGGCTCCCGGAATGGTTCTACGTCCCTAGTCGTTTATCGCCCTGTGTACTTTACTGTTTGTACTTTCTTTTATTCTTATGTTCTGATATGCTGGCTTTTGTTCTTATTTGTGGCCTCCCTTGTGGCACTTGCTCTTTCTGGGGTTTGACCCAGCTGGTTTTGTGTGGCCAGATTTTGGAGCAGCTCCCGAGGATCTACCGAGCTTCCAGCCCAATGGTGACAACTAGACGGAACCCGGGCCAAGAGTGGGTTTTCCTTTTTGTTTCACCCACTTATATGTAAATTTATTCTTTTGAGGCGTTTAGCCGACGAGCACCTGTTAGCTCGATGCACATTTACTTACTGTCTGCCCACGGGCTGTAAACATGATTAACAAATCCTAGGGTTGATCATGTATGACTGAACTCTTGCTAGTCCCATCATTTTGTACGACTAGCTTCATGATCATCCAATATGTAATATTTGGGACGCCTTATATATATATATTTGATGCTCTAATATCTTGTAACTCTGTTAATTGCTTAAGATTGAGACAATAGGCTTGACCTTAAGAGACTGCTGGCTTGTAGTAAACCCTCATATCTAGACAGCCGTGACCGTATAGTTGAGATGTATTCTATTTCAATATACGTAGCTGGCTATGTCTGCCCCCGCTCTCCAGTATTCTGGTTCTGGGGCGTGACACCACCAGTTAGAGATATTGAGTTCAGTATAGAATTGGCACCAGGAACTAAACCGATATCAGATCGAGTTTATAGAATGGCGGATTCAGAACAGGTCAAGGTATATCAGCACATAGAGGAACTGAAGGAAAAGAAGTTCATCCAAGGTAGCGTGTCACCATGGGCAGCACCAGTGGTACTTGTGGGGAAGAAGGATGGGTCATCCAGATTGTGCATTGACTACAGAAAGCTTAACGCGGCAACAGTGAAGAACAAGTACCCACTACCCATGATCGATGACTTATTTGATCATTTGAGCAAAGCTAGAGTTTTCTCCAAGATAGATCTTCGTTCAGGGTACCATCAGATGAGGGTTCGGAAGGAAGATATTCCCAAGACAGCATTCAGGTCGAAGTATGGGCATTATGAATTCTTAGTAATGCCGTTTGGCTTGACCAATGCTCCAGCAATATTCATGGATTTTATGAACCGCATCTTTATGCCATACTTAGACCAGTTTGTCGTTGTATTTCTTGACGACATTCTCGTGTACTCTGCTAGTGAAGAGGAGCATGAAGACCACCTCAGGAAAGTGTTACAGGTTCTGAGAGAGAACCAGTTGTATGCCAAGCTCAGCAAATATGAGTTTTGGTCGGATCACATTTCATTTTTGGGTCACATCATATCAGGAGCTGGAGTAGCAGTAGATCCCAAGAAGGTAGAAGCAGTAGAGAGTTGGCCAGTACCTAAGACCGTAGCAGATGTGCGGAGTTTCTTGGGATTGGCAGGATATTACAGAAGGTTTGTGTCAGACTTTGCGAGGCTTTCAGCACCCATGACCCGTTTGACCCGGAAGGATGTACTATTTGTTTGGTCGGCAGAATGTCAGGCATCATTTGAGACTTTAAAGCAGAAGTTGATATCAGTACCTATTCTTACATTGCCAGTTAGACCTGGAGGTTTTACAGTATATTGTGATGCGTCAGGTAAAGGACTTGGATGTGTCCTTATACAACATGGGAAGGTGATAGCATATGCATCTAGGCAGCTTCGGGACCACGAGAAGAATTACCCAACTCATGATTTGGAATTAGCGGCAGTAGTGTTTGCTCTGAAGCTATGGAGGCATTACTTATATGGTGACCGAGTGGACATGTACACAGACCATAAAAGTCTGAAGTACATCTTTACTCAGAAGAAACTAAACATGAGGCAGAGAAGATGGTTGGAGTTAATCAAAGATTATGACGTGGAGCTTCAGTATCACCCAGGCAAGGCTAATGTAGTAGCAGACGCTCTTAGCAGAAGAGGCGGCGTATTTATGTTAACAACACAGAGGCATATCTTAGAAGACCTTCGGAGATGGGCATCGAAGTTATACTTCCTAGTGATGTAGGAGTTCTAACAAGTCTGCAAGTTCAATCCGACTTGGTAGGCAGGATCAAGACAGCTCAGGCACAGGACCCAAGGATTCAGAAGCTTAGGGCAGAATGTGAGTCAGGACTCAGGAAGGAGATAAGAATTCATGAAGATGGTACACTTAGGTTTGGATCGCGTCTATGTGTGCCTAGTGGAGATATCAGACAGGAGGTCATGGCAGAAGCTCACAGTTCTCAGTATTCTATTCACCCTGGAGGGATCAAGATGTACCAAGATATCAAGCAGCATTTCTGGTAGAACGGAATGAAGAGAGAGATAGCTAGATTTGTTTCCCGATGCTTGGTATGTCAGCAAGTGAAGGCAGAACAGCAGAGGCCAGCTGGGTTATTGCAACCGCTTCCTATTCCGGAATGGAAATGGGAGCATATTACAATGGACTTTGTGACCGGTTTATCGAGATCACCAAGTGGTAAGGACGCTATTTGGGTAATAGTGGACTGACTTACGAAGGTAGCATATTTTCTTCCTTTCAGAGTAGCGCAATCTACAGAGAAATTGGCAGAGTTATATATGCAACAGATAGTCAGGCAACATGGAGTCCCTGTCAATATTGTGTTGGATCGAGATACCCGCTTTACATCACATTTCTGGAAGAGCTTACATCATAGTCTGGGTACCAAGTTAAGATTTAGCACGGCTTACCATCCGCAGACGGATGGGCAATCAGAAAGAACGATTCAGACTTTGGAAGATATGTTGCGAGCTTGCACTCTAGATTTTGGAGGGTCTTGGGAGAGTCACCTGCACTTGGTCGAGTTCTCATACAACAACAGTTATCAAGCCAGTATCCAGATGGCGCCATTCGAAGCACTATATGGTAAGAAGTACAGGTCGCCGCTTGCATGGGATGATATCAGGGAGAGGAAGATGTTAGGCCCAGAAATGATTGTTCAGACGGTTGAAGTGGTTAAGGGAATTAGAGAGCGACTTCGAGTTACGCAGGACCGACATCGTCATTGGGCGGACCAGCATCGTAGGCCGTTAGAGTTCTCTATTGGGGACCACATATTCTTGCGGATCTCACCTACTCGTGGGGTCATTAGATTTGGCGTTCGCGAAAAATTGAGTCCGCGGTACGTGGGCCCATTTGTTATTCTTGATAGGATAGGCGATGTTGCTTATCGTTTATCCCTCCCACCTTCGTTACGAGAGGTGCATGACGTGTTTCATATATCTCAATTACGTAGGTATGTATCGGACCCAAGCCATGTCCTCGATCATTCTGAGCTGGTTGTTGGTACCAACCTGTCTTACGAGGAACAGCCTGTGTCCATTTTGGACCGAAGAGAGAAGATACTTAAGAACCGAATAATTAGTCTTGTCCGTGTTGCTTGGGGTCATCACTCCTTGGGAGAGTCAACGTGGGAACGTGAGGATGATATCCGATCACGGTATCCACACCTATTTGACTCACAAGGTATATCTCTTTCTGTATACCTTGATTGTCCTGATTCTTCATGCTTGTCACCTTATGGGTAGAGCTACTTGATATCATGGATTGATGAATTTACATATATAGTACTTGTTTTAATATGGTAAAAATGATTGCTTGCTCACTAGAATTGCTTGTATTTAGTTTAGCTCCGATATTTCTAACTGCTTGGAATTGAAATTCCGAGGACGGAATTTTTCTAAGGTGGGTAGAGATGTCACTCCCCGTTCCCAGAATGTATACTTTTATACATGTACAACTCATATATATTTATTTAATATTTATCATGTATTATCCTGTATTTAATTTCCTTTAATTTCATGTTAGTTAATTTTCTGCTCGTTAATTTTCATGTTAATTAATTTCCTGCAATTTTATTTCTGCATTTTATTTTCTGCTCTTAACCTCTCTGCCTTACTTTCGGGTTGGCCTTGGATGGATCCGAATACAACCCGACCCTATAACCCCCACCTACCACCACCCTTCCTATTTAAGCCCCCATCTCCTTCTCTCTCCTCATAACTCTCATTCTTCACCATTACTTTTTCTTCTTCCTCTCATCACTTCTCCACCTACCAGCAGTAGCAGTAGGCAAGTGCATTCTTGCTTCCACTTGCGAACCATGTTTTTATGGTTCATTTGTCTTCTCCTTGAGATTCTAAGAGAGTTTACTACTTAGCATTTTTTATTTCTGTGGCTTGTTTCTCCTAGATCTAAGTTGTTGTATTCGGTTGTCCATGGGTTCTTGATCTCCCAACTTGGCGTGCTTTCGGAGATAGATAGTTCATGTGGTAGAACTGCTCGTCAGTCACGCACACGTCCTTACGTGTTTGCGTGTATTACTTGTCATGCACACGTCTTTACGTGTCTGCATGAATTTAGAGTCACGCTCACGTTCTTACGTGCCAGCGTGAGTTCCAGTCACGCACACGTCTTTACGTGTCTGCATGAATGTTTAGTCACGCACACGTCTTTACGTGTCTGCGTGAATTTTTAGTCACGCACACGTCCTTACGTAGTTGCGTGAATTTCTTATCACGCTCACTCTGTGCGTGCGTGTATTTCTGATCACGCTCACTCTGTGCGTGCGTGTATTTCTTATCACGCTCACTCTGTGCGTGCGTGTATTTCTTATCACGCTCACTCTGTACGTGCGTGTATTATTTTTCACGCTCATCCTGTGCGTGCGTGTATTATTTTTCACGCTCACTCTGTACGTGCGTGTATTATTTTTCATGTTCACACTAGACTGTGCGTGAATTTTCCTTCACGATTCATGCTGTGTGTGCGTGAATTTCTTTCTACCCTTCACACTATGCGTGCGTAGATTTCTTATCGCGCTTTTTCACGGTCACGCTGTGCACGCTGTGCGTGCCAACGTGAACCACTTTTCACGCACACGCTGTTTATACGCACACTCCTTCATGCTAAGCTTGGCGTGACTTGTTGACCTTAGCATGGACTCGTTGGCGTGACTTCTTGACCTGGGTGTTTCTATTTGTTCTCTAATTCATTCATTTAATGTTGGCATGATAATTCTCCTATTATATCCTTACGCCTTTTTGCATGAACTCGATAATCTTAGCATGTTAATATTTTTAATACATATGGTTGTATAGAACGTGCCCTGTATCTTGATTGGTTTATGGATACCCAGTAAGACTGGAACTTGACCTTGAGAGTTATAGACTCGACCCATTTAATACTAATTGACTTTCATGCCTTGTCACCATTGATAATGATTGTGACATTGACTAATAATTGATCATGCGTTCCTAGTTGGAACTAAGAGACTGGCTAGTCGGCTTATTGAATTGGTTGAATGAGACACGTTCAAGTTATGAACTATTGTAATCGATTAGCCGATCCCGAATATTGGCATACAGGCACATGCAGGCTTCAAATTATTTATTTATTTAGTTATTTATTTATCTTACAAAATAGCATGTGTACTTTATGATCAAGGCATGATTATTCCGTGGTTAGATTTGATTGTTGCATTACGCTATGTAAGACCTACAACCTAGCCGCACGGGTATTATTGTAGAGTTGTGCATATTGTACCCCGTACGAAAGTACTCATTTGAATGACCATGATCCACGGCATGGGATTTCACTCAACGTAGAGACTATTAAGTTAAATAAAATAATGATTGCATGGAGAGAATGGATCCCCGAGTTCTTACATGGCAGCCCCCTTGGGACTAGTAGTACCCGACGGGCTGGCTGGTTCCCACAGATACTGTAAACCTGCCACACGGGCAGGGAGCGGTATCTGCTTATATTATTATTGTATATTGTATATTGATGACGGGCGTCCCACTGGAACTCGTCTAATTCATGATTGGCGCAATTGATTGACTGGATAGACTAGCCTTGCTCGCACATAGTAAGAACTGAGGAATCTTTATTGCATAATTCCAGGATAACTTGGGACTCACAATAACAAGCCGTAGGTGTTGATTGGCCGTTCAAGATGATTTGTTTGTGTACTGTATCTACTCTGTTGCCTAACTGAGATGATCAGAATGTCAGGACATGACGGGCCAACTTTTGTCCTTGTTTGGTTGGGAGGTTTGTTCGAAGTGTCGTGATGTTATGTGAATCCTAGTAGAAAGCAAAGATCTATTATTATATTCTCTTACTTACTGGTTTAATCCTTCATATCGTCCTTCCTTGTGGTACTTGCTATTAGAGGTCTAACCTCTCTGGTTTTGTATGGCCAGATTTAGAGCCGGTTCCCGAAGACTCAGCTTACTTCCACCTCCAAGATGGTCAATACTAGGGAAATGATCGCAGGAGGACTCGAGTGGGTCCCTTACTTCACTGCTCGTTTTGTTATTTACTTTATACTTAGCCGTTTGGCACCGACATGTTAGTCGGATAGTCTTGCACTTGCTTTTACATAATTGTAATTAAGTCAGACTGCAGCTGATAACAATTGTGTACATGTTACTATATTATATGGCTATGTTTTGCAAAGCCAGATCTCAAGGACATTTTGATTGAGCGTTTGGGACGCCTTACTGCTTTATCCTACATGTTCTCTATTTTTGCTTCTTGTTCGAATGATTGAGACAATAGATGTGAAGTGACCATAGTAAGACTTTCATGTAGTATGTACCCCCTCGTCTGGTTAGACAGCATTGATCGTATTATACGGTATTCATCTACCCGTAATACGTAGCTGGCTGAGTCATTCCCCCGTTCTCCAGTATTCTGGTTTTGGGGCGTGACACATATGAACACCACCACCACCATCAATGAACATCACCTCTCATCCTTCTCCTCCTCACCGGAGCGCGTGGCCGACCTCACTCTCCGGCGTGGCCACGCCGCCGCCCCACCGCGCGCGTGGCCACGTACCGCCGTGCCTCGTCGGCCTGGGTGCGCAGCCCCGTGCACAGCCGCACGCACCAGGGGCAGGAGCAGCTGCGTTCGAAACAGCCGCACGCACGCGCGGTTGAGCACCGCCGTCGGCGACGTGGTCGCCGTGGCCGACCTCCCCATGGCCGGACGCATCCCCGGGACAGGCCCCATGGCCATCTTCCCTCTCCCCGACGTGTATCGGAGGCGATTCGTGCGTTATGCACGACGTCCCGTCGTGACGAGCTCGGGAACGAGACTGAAATCGTGTTCCATCGCAGCAACTTAGTGCACGTTTTCCCAAAAATTCGATGTTGGATCGGCGATTTCTTTGCTCCGTCACAATCTCGGTATATCCACCTTCATCCCTGTCAATTTCCGCCCGTTAATTTTATCGTTTGATACATCAAAACCGGCCACCAAGTTGACCATTTAAATTGTATTAAATTTGGACAGTTTCGCGGGGCCAACTTTGTCAGCTTGTATCTCCTCCATCGCAGCTCCGTTTGGCATGCTACCAGTTCCTGTGCGAAGCTGGTATAACCCTCTTGCTACCCCTCCAGTTTTGTTTCATTGTGAGCTTGTTTGATTGGTTGAATTCGACGCCAAAATTGGCCGTCCGAATTCGTAATTTTCAACTTGTAAAATTCTATTTTTGAACACGAGATTCCAGATTTCATTTCTGACACCACCATTAGAGTCGTGGCGTCGTTCTGGCTTGTTTTCATATAAAATTTGTTAGATTTGGAGAACGTGAGCCCTGACACGTTTTTCGGTACAAAATGGGTCCCACATTCTGGGTCAACGGGACTTTTTGACGCCGGCTCATCGGAATCCAATTCCGGATATACCGTTGAGTTCGTATCATCATTCTGGACTCGTTGACATATAATTTGCTAGGTTTTGGTAGACATTGGGTCCGGCACGCATTTCGGTGCAAGTTGGATACCAATATCCGGGTCAACGGGTCATTTTGAGATCGGCTCATCGGAATCCAATTCCGGATATACCGTTGAGTTCGTATCGTCATTCTGGACTCGTTGATATATAGTTTGCTGAGTTTTAAGAACTTTGGCTCCGGCACGCATTTCCGTGCAAACTGGAATTTTAAGTTCTGGTCAACGGACCAAATTGAGATCGGGTCAACGGAATCCAATTCTGGAGATACCGTTGGGTTCGTATCGTCATTCTGGTTTCGTGGACATATAATTTGTTATATTTTGTAGACTTGTTTTTTTGCACGTTTTTCGATGCAAAACGGCTCCGACACGGACACCGTTTTGACCCAAAATTACGTTTTTGCCCTTGTGTCTAAATTAGACCGATGGGTAGGCTATCCTAGCTAATTTGACCATTTTGGACACGTTGGCGATGTTTATTTCATCATCCGACAATGTTTGTTGATAGTTTCTCTGAGTTTAGCTTATTTTATAATTAATTAATAATTAATTCTTATAATGTTCGTATTTCGGGATTAGTACAACGAAACTGAGATCAGTCAATTCCAGTGATCTCACATCGCTAAAATTGACAAGATGAACACGTGGATCACTATAATAAGATTATCAACTTTACCGTTGATCTTCTTATCTCGATTTGCGTGTCATAAGTTTCGACGTACGAATAACGAAGTACACTTTATATCTTTAATAATTAGACTAGAATTGACCATGTTTGACCAGAGTTGACCAGTTGGCCCAAAGTCAACTGTAAGTCAATACTTGACCTAGTATGACTAGATTATTGACCGGAGTTGACCTAGAGTGTTTTGACTTAGAAGAACCTAGAATAATAATAGATTGCTTGTAGAGATTCTTTTATTACAACTTGAACACCTTGTAACCTGTGTTGCTTTAAATAGGACTCTGTGGCTTCAGTTGGACCCCTTTACCTATCAGCTGTTCAGGTTATCAGGCGAGTACATTCTCTGATCATTTTATATCCTGTTAGAATTATTTTCCTGCTTTAGATTACTATACTTGATGCTGTCACATTGGTAACACGGATTAGTACTATATGGATCCATTCTTGAGATGTTATCCCCTCAGAGAGCATCGTATACTACATATTCTGTGCGTTTCACTTACATGGTGTATCACTATGCTTCACGATTCTTCGATCACTTGTGACATGTACTCTCATGATCACATAGTCTTCCCAGAATCACCCATTTATGGGCATTCCTAGAATCACCCCATTGTGGGCATTCCCAGAATCACCCATTTATGGGCTATCCATGTATCACCCCTTGTGGGCCTTTACATGGAATCATAACATAACCTGGTTGGATCCTTGTGTATTGATTGGGGGTACGAGAGAGTAGAAGTCGACATGTGAATAATATCCAAGTAGTGTAGTTCCCAGAATCACTCTATAGTATAGTTTCCAGAATCTCCTATGCCATTCATATGTTTATATTGTACTTTGACTCACTAGCCACTGTTAGCTCTCTACTTATAGTAGATATTTCTATTACAGTTCTCTTTCTCTGTTTACATACTGTATTTTCTTCAGATCCTGTATCTTACTTTACTGCATGATTATATTTTCTAACCTGCTATGATCTGTTGAGATGTACTGTGCTCGCTCCAGTCCTGACTGGACATGTTGATAAATTTTACAGATAGCCTGGAGGTTGCCAGCTAGCCTAGAAGAGACAGTAGAGGTTGTGTAAATAGCTAGGGTTTTGCTTATAATTTATTTTCAGTCATCTTGAGTTGTATTTTTGGATTACTGTATTTGAGTTTTGAGATGTATTCTGAGTTGTATCTTAGACACTTAGATTTCTATCTGATGTATCTCTTTGGATTTCATGTTTTATCTATCTTCCATTATGCTCTATCTTAGATGTGATTGAGTTTACATTCTGCTATGTCACCCCCATTCGGGGAGTATAAACTGTTTAGTCTTATACTGTTAGATGCATTGAGACCTAGGACAGCGTTCTACCGCCGACACTACGGTGTAGGCTGGGCGTTGTTACGTTCTCGTGCCCTAACTCTAGGGTGCGGGTCGTGACACATTTTTAGTGGTGGCCCATGCAGGTCGAGTTTATGTAGTGGTATTCGAACTAGAGTACCACTACAGCCTGCAGTAGAAATAGGATATATTTTTGAAGGTACTCAATCACAGTTAGGATCCCTTGAGAGATTCCTGGGACGACCCCCGAGAATCTTATTTTAACTTCGATTTGAAAACTCTTCTTCCCTTGATTTGATTTGATTTATCTTTACTTTCTGTTGTTGAATTTGATTTTGATGGATGATTGTTGAATTTTAAATTTTGATGATAGTTGTTGCATCCGAGTTTGTATTTTGATGGATTTTTGTTCATTTTTGAATTTTGATGTTCGTTGATAAATTTGATTTGATTTTTGGGTATTCATTGTTGATTTAATTTAATTTTTGGCAAGATGAAATTATATGGGCTAGGTCATCTATATTATGGAATCTAGTCTTCTACGGTCACATTAGTCAGCATGGTGAGGACATATAGTCTAATTTTGGATATATTTCTCGGGTGTGGGAATTTAAGGTTTTCGCAGCCAAGCTAGCGGCATCGCGAAAATGTTAAATATCATGATTTAGAGGTATGTGCCAAAGTCGAAGACTCTGTGATTATCGTAGCCTTGCTTACTAGTATGACGAGAATTTAGTGTACCATGATTTTGGATAGACGTATATGATTATCAGATTGTACCTTAAATATTTTGAACATGTTTTTGCTACTTTTGTTTCAGTCAATAAAAAAAAGGAATTATTGTTGTTCTGTTTTGTTTTGCTTCTCATTGTTTACTTAGGAGTAACTTGTGTAACTTCTTACCATGAATTTCTTCTTAATACAATGAATCGATGATTTGCTAGACTTTACCTTGGATTTGATATTTTAACTCTGGATTTCAAAATGGTTCCTTCTTTTAAACAGATAAGCAAAATAGATTTTGTCGTTATTTCTTTCTTGCTATTATTCTTGTATTAAATAATGATAATAAAAATGTCTTGATTTTATTAATCACCTACTTGCAATCTTGGTAGGAATCTAAATGTTGGTCTTGATGTAGAATTTGATTTTTATATTGGGACATGAGAATATATATATAAATGTATATAGTGGACACCTTGCCTGACACGTATGCATGCTACACTTGATTTCCCACCTAGCTAAATACATATTAATATGTCGTTAATATTTACATTTTTAAAACCCTAATATTTCTAGTTTTCTGCTTTTCCAGTTTAAATTCGTAATTTAAATATAAATTTCATGTTATTAGTTATGTTTACATCACTGCACATGTATGTCATACCTAGAGTTTTATTTAAAAAAAAATGTTGAGTTTTGTGTTTAAATTTGTCAAATCTGAGACTGTGTGCATATTAACCCTTAATACTGAATTTTAAATGTTAGTTCAAATTGTTGTTTTAAATGTAATATTTAGAGCTTTGTACATTGTTGTACGTAGGGATATAATGTTAGGTTTCATATTCTTATATGTTAGGTTGTGATAAACATTGAGTTGGTTTTGATGTGCAAATTTCTCCAAAATCCTGAAAACTAGTTACATGTTAACATTTTTACATTAATTTCCAATATTTAGCTCAATTTCAGATTTAACATGTAATATTGAACTGTATGCGTAGATAAATGTATGGATAGTATGTTAGGGTTTCATTTATATCATGTTAGGATGTATTGGGAGCGTTGAGATTGGTTGTGATGTTTCAAAACCCTAAAATCTGAGACTGTATTATGTTAATATTTTACTGTTTTAAATGTTAGCTTATTTTCAGACTTTGCATGTAAATGCTGAACTAAAACTGGGTTTAACCCTTCAATACTAAGCTATAACCCTGTACAAGGACACACACACACACACTCTAACATAGTATACACTTCCATGTAACCTAACATTTTCTTTCTATGTTATGATCATGTACCTGTATAGATATACATATAGAGCTTAGGCATACATGTTATAATGTATATAGATACATAACTAAGTCTCTATCTTTATATATATATATATATATATATATATATATATATATATATATATATATATATATATATATATATATATGGTTAGCCATGCATGTTATGAGTAAATAGGTTGTGTATTGTAGATTGTTAACCAATATGCCATGATTAGTGTAACTTGATAGCCGTTGTTTTGAAACCCAAATCCTCATATACACTTTCATGTATATTCACGTACACCCACGCCTACTATCTAACCATGTGAGCATGTCCCCATACACATAATGCTAGCTTTTTCCTCTCTAACGCTCTCTATATTATATATTGTGATTGGATTTCAATGTAATCGACTTTCGTTAATTAAACTTGTGATTTTGATTTTCTTGGGATAGTACCCCTTTTAGATGATTGGTAGTTACCTTTATTTTATTTTTTTGATAAGTACCAGTTTTCATATAGGATGGTAGACTGCCTTACAGTTTTGATGATTTGTTAATTCTGTAACTTTTCTATTTTAGCACCCTGGATTGCTTGTGTGATTTGATACCCTATAACCGTTTTGGTTAGCATGACTAGTATACCTAGATGAGACTTTCACTACCACCGTATGCCATGACCCTGTACGTTGTCCTTCTTGATGGTATGATTTGTTGGGTTCTGGGACTTGATTGTGGGGGTTTGACCTAGAGGGAGTACGAACATTTTAATTTCGAGGACGAAATTTTTATAAGGTGGGTAGGATGTGAGCACCTGAATTTCCGGTTGATTTTTTTTTTAAAATTTTTCTAATTGATTTAGTTTTAATAAATGATTTATTCTGGTTATTTATCTATTAGTGTACTTTTCCGTGCCATTGATATTTGGAGTGTCAGGGATGTTCAACTCTGGAAATCTTCTTCACGAGTTTTGGAGTGGACATGATTGCCTTCGTGACGGTATATAGTGTCCCATCCAAACTTGTTCCCTTGTGCTCTTTTTGCTTCGTAGAACTTCGGGTCGATTTAGACCATTTGATTATTATTTATTTTCCCACTCTTTTCATTGATCATTTTCAGCACGTTACCGTGACTTTTAAATTGGGAGCGCAAGACCAGTCAGTTTCTTAAAACCAACTTCTCATTGATGATCTACTCGAGACGCTCTTCACCCTTGACCTTCGTGTCCCACTCAGACACGCCATTTTGTGCTCCATTTGCTTCGCACAACTTTCCTGACACGTGATCCGATTTTATTTCACTCCACGGCGTCACATTCATTACCAACTTGATTTGTGGGTCCCCTGTCGACCAAAACCTGTCAGCCCCAACTATGGACATGGCCCACATTGAGCCTACTACCCGTCCGCCACTTGTGTCCCATTTATTGGAATTCCCATGTGCTACTTATTTACCCATGATCATCAACGTCTAATTTTAATTCGATTTTTGCTCAATGTCTGATTTTGATCCAATCTGGCTCCACCGAGTCCAGCCCAGCTCCATGTTATTCTCCATCATGACACCCTCACTTTCCTCGTCCAAAAATAATATTGAATCCTATTTCACTATTTATTGGAATCTCCATTTATTAAAAACCCTTGGAATGGCCAATTTCCCTACTTTTAACCTTAGCCACTTGATTTCTCCAAATAAATCCTCACCATTAATTTTCCCCCATATCCTTAGCAGCCAACATTCCCACACACCCATGCGTGGCCGGCCCTAACCCCAAGAATACTATTTTCTCTCTCTTCCTCTCATTTAACAACTCATCTCTTTCTCTCTCTCTCACCTATTCTAATTTTCCCATAACTCTTCATCACCTACAGCAACTTCTTCCTCAACCCGAGCTAACCATCACCACTACACCATGCCCCGACCTCCTTCCTGGCCGTGGCTCCGGCCACCCTGGCCGAGCGCGCCATCGACCACCCAGGACCTCTCCTCCTTCTTCATATGAACACCACCACCACCACCATCAATGAACATCACCTCTCCTCCTTCTCCTCCTCACCGGAGCGCGTGGCCGACCTCACTCTCCGGCGTGGCCGCGCCGCCGCCCCACCGCGTGCGTGGCCGTGCACCTCCGTGCCTCGCCGGCCTGGCTTGGGCGTGTAGTGCCCCAAAATTTGTGATACATATTTTATACGTGTTCGTATTTTTGACCCGTATTTCTTTTTTTTTTCTTTGATCAGTTAGTTGTGGTTTATTTCATATTTAGCATTGTGGTTTAATTGTCATTTATCGTTCATGGATTAATTCTGATTATTGGAGCTTGGTTTTATTTGGATAAGAGGAGGATTGGGTTGGTTCGGCTTAGCTTGGTTTACTTGGTTCATCATGAACCAAGGGGTGAACCCCCTACCTACCACCACCACTCATATTTATTACCTATTCTTCTTCTCTCTCTTCATTAATCTCTTCTTCCTTCTCCATTAAACCCACCACCAACCAAGAACACCCCTTAGGCAAGTGCAACTTGCTTCATGGAGGAACCCGAATTTTATTGTTCCATTCTCTTCTTTGCAACATTTTAACTTACTTTAGTACTTGACATTTTCTCTTTTTATGGCTAGATTCTTGTAGATCTAAGTTTAAATTATTTTCAAAAATCTTGGATTTTGATCTACTAAACCTTGTTATTTTCGAGTTTTGATGGTTCTATGTTGTTGAGAATTTTATTCTACCCGATTTTGACCTTTGAAAAGTTGGATTTGGACTTATTTTGACCAAGTTATGGACTTTTGAAGCTTTGGGTTCAAACCATGGAGTTCTTGCTGTTTTGGAGAAGACAATGAGCAGTGCGCGAGCTTTTTAGCTTACGCCACTGAGCTGCGCGCGCTCTTTAGCGCAGCGCAGTCTACCTCATACGCTGCCTTTTGGAAGCGTATGTCTTGCATACGCTACCTGAGCATATGCTACCTGAGCGTATCCTGACCTGAGCGTATGCTACCTGAGCGTATGCTACCTGAGCGTATGCTACCTGAGCGTATCCTGACCTGAGCGTATGCTACCTGAGCGTATGCTGCCTGAGCGTATGCTACCTGAACGTAGCTTGACCTGAGCGTAGCTTGACCTGAGCGTAGCCTGCCCTGAGCGTAGCTTGACCTGAGCGTAGCCTGCCCTGAGCGTAGCCTACCCTGAGCGTAGCCTGACTTGAGCGCAACCTAGGCGCAACTGGACCTGACCCTACTTACCCTGGATCATTTATAGCCCTGTATATTGATATTTTATTAGATATTTAACGTCCATTTTATATCCTTATGCCTTTTTTTATGAACTTGATAATCCCGAATTTATTTCTTATGTTTGGAATGATAATTGAACATGGCTTGATAGTGGCCCGCCGTGGTGCACTCCTGACTTGATAACTTGACCTGCTAATTCATGACACGACAGTGACCCGCAGTGGTGCACTCCTGACAAGTACCCTGACATGCTTGATAGTGGCCCGTCGTGGCGCACTCTTGATAAGTAATAATGATAATGATAGTGGCCCGTCGTGGCGCACTCTTGACTAATTAATTCATTGGCCTGGACACCGTGGATGATTGTGCTTGTATAAACTACGAGTCCTGTGTGTCTTGCATCATGTCTAGGGCATGATCCCTGAGTACCACGGTCAGGGATTCATACTGAATCTGGCTAGGTTAATGACTAGATTGATCAAATAGTTCATGGAGAATTTCCCAGTTACCTGTTGCCCCTTTGGTCCCGGCCTTATATATATATACATGGGATTTGTTGCTATCCGTCGAGATGAGCGCACTTCCAGCCCGCCGTCGAGTGTGGTACCTTAGGACACATGTATCTTACTACAGTGTGTCTGCTATATCCAGCTATCTTTTCCTTTTCTTGCTGGGATCACTCAGGTAGTAACAAACAGGTAACCGGACCTGGAATTCTCATTGCATCTTGCTAGTAACTAGGCCTGTGATAACCCTAGTTAGTTAAAGTAGCAAGCCGTAATTATTGTTTGGCCGTGATTGATTGGATGGAGTCTAGTCCAGCTTTGTCTCGTCCTGATCCTGTACAATTTCTGGCATGACATGATTACTCGTGCTTTATCTTAATTCTATATCATGAATAATTGCATGACCAGATTTCTTATATTTACCTTGCCGATAAATGGTGGAAGAAACCAAGTTCTGTTCAGACGAAGGGTTACAACCTCGGTCCTTGTTTGGTTTACGGGTTGTAACCTGGTTATCTGAATAGTCCCATGGTTATCTCATCGTATATCATCCTGTTATGCTCTTCCATATGTTCTGTCTTTCATCGATTCTATACAAGATTGTCTTTTATATTCACCTATCATGCTTTTTCTTAAATTATTGTCTTTTATTATGTAATTATATTATTGTGCTAATTGCTGGTTTTAGTTCTTAAGTGAAGCCTCCTTTATGGCACTTGCTCTTTCTGGGGTCTGACCCAGCTGGTTTTGTATGGCCAGATACCGGAGCAGCAGCAAAGGATCTACCTGCCTTCCAGCCACATGGTGACCAATAGAGGGAATCCTGGCAACGAGTGGGTTATTTTGGCTCTCCCACTCTATTGTACATTATTCTTTTGAGGCATTTAGCCGACGAGCACCTGTTAGCTCGATGCACTTTACTTTCTGTCTGCCTACGGGCTGTAAACATGATTGGTAACTCGAGGTTGTTCATGTATGACTTAACTCTTGCTAGTCCTTACATTTTGTACGACTAGCTTCATGATCATCTGGATATGTAATGTTTGGGACGCCTTACAATTGTATATTTGGTGATCTGATATCTTGTAATTATCATTACTTGTTGAGATTGAGACAATAGGATAATCTATGACCTTAAGAGACTGATGGCATGTAGATAAACCCTCACATATCCAGACAGCCGTGACCGTATAGCGGTGTGGATTCCATTTCGTTATACGTAGCTGGCTATGTCTGCCCCCGCTCTCCAGTATTTTGGTTCTGGGGCGTGACAGGGCGCGCAGCCCCGCGCACAGCCGCGCGCACCAGGGGCAGCAGTAGCTGCGTTCGAAACAGCCGTACGCACGCGCGGTTGAGCGCCGCCGCCGGCGACGTGGTCGCCGTGGCCGACCTCCCCATGGCCGGGCGCATCCCCGGGACAGGCCCCATGGCCATCGTCCCTCTCCCCGACGTGTATCGGAGGCGATTCGTGCGTTTTGCACGACGTCCCGTCGTGACGAGCTCGAGAACGAGACTGAAATCGTGTTCCGTCGCAGCAACTTTGCGCACGTTTTTCCGGAAATCCAACCGTTGGATCGGTGATTTTTTTCGCTCTGTCACAATCTCGGTATATCCACCTTCATCCCTGTCAATTTTCGCCCGTTAATTTTATCGTTTGATACATCAAAACCGGCCACCAAGTTGACCATTTAAATTGTATTAAATTTGGACAGTTTCGTGGGGCCAACTTCGTCAGCTTGTATCTCCTCCACCGCAGCTCTGTTTGGCGTGGTACCAGTTCCTGTGCGAAGCTGGTATAACCCTCTTGCTACCCCTCCAGTTTCGTTTCATTGTGAGCTTGTTTGGTTGGTTGAATTCGACGCCAAAGTTGGCCGTCCGAATTCGTAATTTCCAACTTGTAAAATTCCATTTTTGAACACGGGATTCCAGATTTCATTTCTGACATCACCATTAGAGTCGTGGCGTCGTTCTGGCATGTTTTCATATAAAATTTGTTAGATTTGGAGAACATGGTCCCTGGCACGTTTTTCGGTGCAAAGTGGGTCCTACATTCTGGGTCAACGGGACTTTTTGACGCCGGCTCATCGAAATCCAATTTTGGATATACCGTTGAGTTCGTATCGTCATTCTGGACTCGTTGACATATAATTTGCTAGGTTTTGGTGGACATTGGGTCCGACACGCATTTCGGTGCAAGTCGGATACCAATATCCGGGTCAACGGGTCATTTTGAGATCGGCTCATCGGAATCCAATTCCGGATATACCGTTGAGTTCGTATCGTCATTCTGGACTCGTTGACATGTAGTTTGCTGAGTTTTGAGAACTTTGGCTCCGGCACGCATTTCCGTGCAAACCGGAATTTCAAGTTCTGGTCAACGGACCAAATTGAGATCGGGTCAACGGAATCCAATTCTGGAGATACCGTTGGGTTCGTATCGTCATTCTGATTTCGTGGACATATAATTTGTTATATTTTGTAGATTTATTTTCTTGCACGTTTTTCGGTGCAAAACGGCTCCGACACGGACACCATTTTGATCCGAAATTACCTTTTTGCCCTTGTGTCCAAATTGGACCGATGGGTAGGCTATCCTAGCTAATTTGACCATTTTGGACACGTTGGCGATGTTTATTTCATCGTCCGACAATGTTTGTTGATAGTTTCTCTGAGTTTAGCTAATTAATTAATAATTAATTCTTATAATGTTCGTATTTCGGGATTAGTACAACGAAACTGAGATCAGTCAATTCCAGTGATCTCACATCGCTGAAATTGACAAGATGAACACGTGGATCACTATAATAAGATTATCAACTTTATCGTTGATCTTCTTATCTCGATTTGTGTGTCGTAAATTTCGACGTACGAATAACGAAGTACACTTTATATCTTTAATAATTAGACTAGAATTGACCCTGTTTGACCAGAGTTGACCAGTTGGCCCAAAGTCAACTGTAAGTCAACACTTGACCTAGTATGACTAGATTATTGACCGGAGTTGACCTAGAGTGTTTTGACTTAGAAGAACCTAGAATAATAATAGATTGCTTGTAGAGATTCTTTTATTACAACTTGAATACCTTATAACCTGTGTTGCTTTAAATAGGACTCTGTGGCTTCAGTTGGACCCCTTTACCTATCAGCTGTTCAGGTTATCAGGCGAGTACATTCTCTGATCATTTCATATCCTGTTAGAATTATTTTTCTGCTTTAGATTACTATACTTGATGCTGTCACATTGGTAACACGGATTAGTACTATATGGATCCATTCTTGAGATGTTATCCCCTCAGGGAGCATCGTATACTACATGTTCTGTGCGTTTCACTTACATGGTGTATCACTATGCTTCACGATTCTTCGATCACTTGTGACATGTACTCTCATGATCACAGAGTCTTCCCAGAATCACCCATTTATGGGCATTTCCAGAATCACCCCATTGTGGGCATTTCCAGAATCACCCATTTATGGGCTATCCATGTATCACCCCTTGTGGGCCTTTACATGGAATCATAACATAACCTGGTTGGATTCTTGTGTATTGATTGGGGGTACGGGGGAGTAGAAGTAGACATGTGAATAATATCCAAGTAGTGTAGTTCCCAGAATCACTCCATAGTATAGTTCCCAGAATCTCCTATGCCATTCACATGTTTATATTGTACTCTAACTCACTAGCCACTGTTAGCTCTCTACTTATAGTAGATATTTCTATTACAATTCTCTTTCTCTGTTTACATACTGTATTTCCTTCAGATCATGTATCTTACTTTACTGCATGATTATATTTTCTAACCTGCTATGATCTGTTGAGATGTACTGTGCTCGCTCCAGTCCTGACTGGACCTGTTGATAAATTTTACAGATAGCCTGGAGGTTGCCAGCTAGCCTAGAGGAGACAGTAGAGGTTGTGTAGATAGCTAGGGTTTTGCTTATAGTTTATTTTCAGTCGTCTTGAGTTGTATTTATGGATTACTGTATTTAAGTTTTGAGATGTATTCTGAGTTGTATCTTAGACACTTAGACTTCTATCTGCTGTATCTCTTTGGATTTCATGTTTTATCTATCTTCCATTATGCTCTACCTTAGATGTGATTGAGTTTACATTCTGCTATGTCACCCCCATTCGGGGAGTATAAACTATTTAGTCTTATACTGTTAGATGTATTGAGACCTAGGACAGCGTTCTACCGCCGATATTGCGGCGTAGGCTGGGCGTTGTTACGTTCTCGTGCCCTAACTCTAGGGTGCGGGTCGTGACAGTACTCAAATGTACTGGTGGAGCTCTGTAGGAACCCTAGAGGGGGGATGAATAGGGTCAAGCTAACTAATCAAGCACTTAGCACAAGCTAATGGACAATTTAAAATTATAAGTGCAAGAGAAGAAGCAATAACAATACCGACACACGATGTATCCTGGTATCCTCCCAAGAGGCACTCCAATCCCGGAACTCTCTCCGGCTTTAATCCACTATTTGAGTAAATAGTTACATACGAGTTTGGATCCGAAGAACTCGCCAACTTCAACACGAGTTTGGATCCGAAGAACTCGCCAACTTCAACCGAGAGTTTGGATACGAAGACTCTCCAACTTCAACCGAGAGTTTGGATACGAAGACTCTCCAACTTTAACCTTTCACAATAGGTTTTGATCTCCTTACAATAGGATGAAGATCTTTCTTTTCAACTCAATAACTCTAACACAATTTGTGGATAACAAATGAAAGCTTTGTAGAGTTGTTTATGGATAGGCTTTGGTGGTTTAGAAATTTTTAGGCTCAAAGCATCAACCTTGAATGAAGGGGTTCAAGGCTATTTATAACCAAAGCATTGAAAAGAGCTCATGGCAACTTTTCAGTCCACGAACCGGCATACCGCCGGTATGATCCGGCATACCGGCGGTATATCGGTCTGGGATTGCAACGGCTAAAAATATAGCCGTTAGGATCATTAATGGCTGGAAATCCGACCGTTGGAATTTCAACGTTTCGGAAGCGGTATACCGTCGGTATGGACCGGTATACCGTCGGTATGCCGGTTTTGTAAACAGAAACTTTCTGTGAACAAAAATCGGTATACCGTCGGTATACACCGGTATACCGTCGGTATGCTGTTTTCCACCAAAAATGATCCTGGGCTTATTTCTGCCCTAGCTTTCGATTTTGCCATCCATTTCTTGTGTTTACAATAATTCCTAAGACTCATTACAGACTTCAGATAAACTTAGGCAGGTGCAGGCTTCTTCAGAGTCTTGAAATGATGATGGCATGGCTTGGCTTCTTCCTTTGATAGGTACTGGCTTGGCTTTTTTCCTTGGCGCCCCCGAACCCCCGACGAGGGGCGCTACCCCCTCGACCCCCGTCCGTTGACTGGGCAGCGGAAACCCCCGGTGCGTGGCTCCAGAGATGTCGTCGGGTGGTTCAGAAAAATCTTGTGGGATCCGTCGTCTTTGGCCCACCATGATTTCTTCATTGCATACGTCCACATTGATCTTGCTTATTGCTTTTCTGCATGTACATGTTAGACGAACAAAGCAATATACATAGTAGCAAATATGATAAGTTTAATGCACAATAGGACAATGCTGAGTTTAAGTATAAGTGCTAAGGTGATAGCATAAATGTTAGTGATATCATAATGATTAAACTTAATTGAATGACCACAATCAAAAACATAGTTTTGATTTTGGCAACCCGATTAAATTTAAGATAGATAAGCTCATATCACTAATATGTAAACCAATAGGCACATATCACCAAAGGAATAAGTATAAGTAGAAATGCTATAGCGATAGTATGAAGATTAGTGATAAAGAAATGCTAAACTTAACATATTAACCATATTCAAAAATATGATACAATCATTGGGCTAACAAGCTCCTCGTCCACCCATACAAAACCGACACGTTCATTTTATTTTGTGCAGCTTAATCTTTTTCAATTGTCTTTCTAGTCTTGCCTTAGGATCAATTTTCAGGACAAAGACGTCTCGGTCTATACTTGGCAACGCAATGACAGGGTCGTACTATACTCTATTCGTGACTTCAATGTATTCGAGGCAGTGCCTCGACGAGGAGAACTTATGCCACTCGGCCGTGCCAAGATCTTTACTTGTTCTATGTGCTTCTCGACTATTCTCGTGCCAATGACGTCAAGGGGACAACTCGTGCTGGTCGTGCCGATAGACATGATCGTGCCTAAGACTGAGGCCGTGCCTCCCAAGGATTAACCCGACTTAACCAACTTACCTTACGGCCCTTCTCGACTTAACTCGAGATGACGCCATATTCATGCCGAAGCACGTGTCCTTGCTATAGCCAACTCTTAGGCTCCAGAATGGTGATGCAACCGTGCACATCCTAACCCGTGCTGATTCAAGGTTAGTGCTTACTATAAGCGTAACTTGATAACCCAACTCGTAACCTGCTAGTACTCGACGTAATCCAAAGACATACACGCGGATAGCCGCTCTTGCCGACACATCTATATGAGTGGTCACTAGCAATGTCAAGCTATCCTGGATCTTATGCATACGGTGACCATTTGCGTGGCGAGGTACGAGCTTCCACCAAATGACCAGTAGCCTATATTGTAACGGTTTACTTCAATCGAGTCGTACAGTCGATGAAGGCCGTACAATATCTGCAGTTCCTCCTAGGCCAACACGAACCCGGCGCCCCGGGATCGCTCGAGGAATTTTGCCCTTGTACGCAAGTTATCCAGTGACCATGCAAGACTCAACTCGATCTATCAAGTCCTTCCTTATTCATGACCATGCTTTCCAACTTTCTATCAAGACTCCCAAGTAGCGGGACCAATCTCGTGTACTTCCTTATTGAGACTCCCAAATAGCGGGACCGATCTCGTGTGCTTCCTTATCGAGACTTATCGAGACTCCCAGGTAGCGGGACCATTTTCGTGTGCTTCCTTATCGAGACTTAGTGAGACTCCCAGGTAGCGGGATCGATCTCGTAAATGAGACTTATCGAGACTCCCAAGTAGCGGGACCGATCTCGTGAACGAAACTTATCGAGAATCCCAAGTAGCGGGACTGATCTCGGCGACAACCGGTCGCATGGACTTCCTTTGTCCGTGGCATACTTTTCACTAAATCACCCGTGGCTCGTGCCTTGGATAAACCTTGTTCTCTAGGCGACGCTATCGCTCAAGTCACATACTTTATATGACGAGCCTTGTTCTCGAGGGACTACGCGACTTGACAACCGCAGATAGAGCGGGACAGTGCTAGAAATGGCTTAGATCGACTGGCATAACTTTGCCTAACTTAATTATGCAACGACTTGATGAGCAAAGGCTGCGTCGAGCTTCGCATCGAGAGAATGTGCCGTGCACGCGTTCGACTTGAACAATCAAGTTCTTGGGTGCCTAGACTTAAGCCACAAGCCATGCAACACGACTTAAACCACGGGACATACGAAGGCTATGCCAAGCCTTGGACGACGGGACCGTGCATGCTTTATCAAGCATTCACGCGGGCGACGCCTATGACTTAGGCTAATTCGAGCGTTGAGGCAACTTAACAACTTAGGCCAACTTCCTTCTCCCAAGCCACGGGACGAAGGACCGAGTGTCATTTGAAAGCACGCTGAGCAGACTTCTAGCAGACCGTGGGACCTTTTTCTATGTTCTAATACATTCTGACACGTCGGGATTATTCCCTTAGCTATGTGGATGCATCTCTTTTATTATCAAGCCTAACTTGTGCAAGTTGAAAACATGCAAGTTATTATGTGAAGGCTAAGACGAGGCAAGTTTATCGAAACTATCCCACCTGAGCGAGGAGGCGCCTCGACCGAGTGAGTCTTCGAGTAGCCGTTGCAAGGCTAAGGCCGAACGTCATCGGCGTTTCGATTCCTCTGATTGAATTTGCGAGACAGGGCACTACAGAGGGGGGTCAGGGGGAGGAGGAGGAGGCGGGTCGGGGGGGTGGTCGGCGGAGCGGAGGGGAGGGGAGGGGAGCATGGGGAGGGTCGACGGAGGGGGGAGGGTCGTCGTCGGAGGAGGAGGAGGCGGGTCGGGGGAGGAGGACGAAGAGGGTCGACGGAGGGGGGAGGAGAGGGGAGGGGAGGGGAGGGGAGCATGGGGTGTGCTTAGCAAGGGTAGAATAGAAAAAAAATTAATGGGGTGTGCTAAGTAAGTATTGGGGTGTGTATAGCCGGATCCTTTTGGAAGAGAGAGTAAAATTTTGAAATAAATCTCAAAATTTGGGTTTGCGGGGGTTTGGGGTTGGGACAACCCAATGAGTAAGAAAATGGGATGTCCTGAGTAATTTTTTCTCAAACATGGGCTAGCCCTAATCAACTTTTGATGTGCCCTTATAAATAATCTTCATTATATGGTACAATCTGTTTTCAGTGCAAAAGTATTGAGATGCTTATCTTTTTTTAATTTCTAAAATAACTTCTCCTTTTTTTCTAACTATTTTTATTCATAATAGATGACATGGATGTGAAAATATTGTGAAGTACATTAACTAAAACTAGACAATCATATTTACAATGTTTTATATAAGTTATGCTACATAAACTTCACAATTTACTTGACAATTGCCTTGGAAAATTATTTTTAAATAAAATTTGTCATTTCCATGTGGCAACAACTTTTTTTTTCCAAAATCACAATAGGTTTGGAGATGCTCTAAGAGCCCTACTGTGAATCCCATAATTTTGTATTATTATTTTCATGTTTTATTAATAGTATTTGTTTGAAGCCCAATACCTCAACCCATAAATTAAGCTTATTGGAAACCCAAACCTGTAACACCCAGTTTTCTGAAATTGGGATATTTTAAAAAATTTATTATTTTTATTATTAAATAATGGTGATTTAGTCATGTTATGAATTTTGGTGATTTTTAGTTAGATTAAAATTATTTTCTAAGTCATGGCTTATGACTTTGTGATTTTACTAGTATAATCCTAGTGTAAACCCTAGAGATTTCATAACCTAGAGACTAACCATGACCATGTAAGCCTAACCATGTGATTAGAACATCAAATTACCACTTTTTAGTCAAAAGGGTATTTTGGTAATTTATTAGAATTTATTTGGATTTATGTAATTTATTATTATTTAATTAGTTGTTAAGTGTCATGTTAGCTCCTAACCTAGTTTAGCACTAATCTAGAGGTTAGCCACTAACCTAGAAGGCTAATGTTAGATGTTAGCTTTATGTTAGAAATATCTAAGTTTGATAAATATCTAGATATGTTACTTTTAGATATTTTAGAAACCTAGAAATATCTATTCCCTTAGTCAAAGACTTAGGGGTTAAGTTTGCAAGGTGGTAGGAACCCTAAATATCTACCCTACCCCCCCCCCCCCCCCATGGCAGCTAACCCATACCCCCTTCCATATAAACACACCCCCCCTTCATTCAAGCCTCTTTTTATTACACTTAAAACCTAGTTTTTCCTACAACTTCACACCCTCACCATTTAATCATTTTGACTCCAAATTGAGCCTAGTTTCTTGCATTAGAACCCCCTACACTAAAGAATACCAGTTATGGCTTGCTAGCAAGGATTTGTGAAGCTTTGGACATTGGGAGTTGAAGGAGGTTTTCATTCAAATAGGCCTATTATTGAGGATTTTGCACTCATAGGTAAATACTCTCAAACCTAGTTAATATTGTGTTTTCTCTTCATGGTTGCATGCATATAGGTATACCCGAGCTGTGGGTCAAGTTTTGTAGAAAATAGGTTTGGTTTGGTGTCCGTATCGGACACGTATCTGTGCTTAAATTAGTGTGTTTGGTGAAATGCCACTTAGGAATAAAAGTTGTTGTTTTCCAAAACAAATTGCATGTTTAGATAGCCCTAGACTTCTCCATCACGAATCATCAACTCTGAGCACATTTCTGTGCTGTGTCCGTGTCCAAAATAGACACGAACTCACTGCACGATGCACACGAATAGTGCCCTGCTACCACGTTGTTCGTGCTCACTGCACAGAGCACTAGGACACATAAAATTTGACATGGACACGGGGGCAATGTCTGCGAACATGCCCCCAAAGTCTCATCACTTTTCGTGTCGTGTCGAGTGAGAAAACTCACTTGCACTGGACACGCACTGCACTGCACGCGCACGTTTTCCTTACTGACACGCGACCCGTGTCGCACGGACACGAGTCGTGGACACCTCGTGTTGACACGAGTGTGTAGCCTAACACGTAGGCTACACGTGGATATGACCACGTGGCCCCACGTGGCGTGTGTCGTGTCCACGAGACACTAGAACACACGCACGACACTGTCTGAAACAGTATGTATCAGTCGAGAAAACTCGACTGATACGGGTCTCGTGTCGACACGTGAGGACACGTGGACACCGTGCAGGAACCTAGACACCTAGCCTGACCCTAGGCGAACCTAGGGACACGAGCACGAGACTCCTAGACACTTGTGTCGTGTCCTACACGCGTGTACATCTCTGCACGATGCTGTGACACTGAAACTTACCCGATTCTGTATTTTTGACACTGGACACGTCGTGTCGCATCGTGGTGGACACTTAAGGACACGAGGGACACGAGTACACCAAGGGGCACGATTACCAACCATTGGTTTCAAGCCTTAGTCGAGTTTAGGGGTCGAATTTGGGTTTACCCCCCTTTAAGTTCAGTAATGAACAGTATTACTGTTCTTTCCAGTTTTTAAAACGAATTTCAAAATGATTTTTATGTATATATATATGTATATTTATGTGTATATATACTGAATATATATGTATATATGTATATGAGTGTGTGGGTATATGTGTATGTATATATATGTGTATGTATAGGTGTGTGTGTGTGTATATATATATGTGTATGTATAGGTGTGTGTGTATATATATATATAAGTATGTGTGTGTGTGTGTCCCATTTCTCAGTTTTCTGAGAACAGAAACCCCCCCCCACTGTCATAGTCACTCTCTCTCACATCTCTCTCTCTTGTTCACTCTCTATCACTCTCACATCTCTCTCTATTATTCTCTCTCTATATAAGTCTATATGTAATATTATATATGTATGATTATATATGTATATGTATATATATGGAATATATATTAGATATGTATATATATATATATATGTGTGTGATATGGCCTTGGTATTATATATATGTATTATATGGGTTATATAGTTGGGTATATATTGGTACATATATAATAGGTTCATATATATATATATGTATGTATATTGATAGGTATATATATAGTAGATTGGCCTATGGTATACATAGTGTATGCCTATAATGTATAGATATAGAAACCTATATATAGTGCCTTAAATACTCTAGCCTATGGTTAATTAGTAGCAAGTTAGGATTGACCAATTGGTCTAGTAGACCTAGTTTAACTAGCAAGTTGACCCTTGTTGACCATTGTTGACCAAAGTCAACTATAGGTCAACCATGACCTAATTTACCTAGAAATAACTTGGATGAACATAGAAGGACTATTTGACTAAGGTTTGATTAAACCCTAACTAGATGATTAGGTTAATCATATGGATTATGAGGGTAGTCCTAAGTAGATTAAGATATGTATGGGGTTAAGTGAGATACTTAGAGTTGAGTCATGACTTGAGTTGGAGCATGGGATTAGCTTGATTATAGGATTAAGGTTGGTATTATATATATGTATTTATGTGTGATATACTTTGTATAGATAATTGGTTATACCTTAACATTGTGGTATAGTATCTTAGGTATCCTAAGACATGTTAGCCTATGTTTGGTTTTCAGTTAGCCTTATAGAGTTTGACTTAGATAGTTAACCATTGACCTAATTACCATGTTGACTAGTATTTGACTAGTCTGGCCATAGTTAACCAAAACCCTAGATATCTTGACTAGTTTGGCTAGAATGTTTGACCAAGAGTTGACTTTAACCTAGATTAGACTTGTTTAACCTTGTTTGACCTTGTATGACTTAGTTTAACTTCTTGTGACCTAGTATGACTTGATTTGACTTAGTTTGACTGTAGTGTTGACCAAGTTTGACTTTGACCTAGATTGGCTTAGAATTCATCTAGATTGCATTGTAGATTTCATTTACCTTCATTTTGGACATGTCATAACTGTATTGCTCTATTTTAGGACATTGTGACCCTGGTACAGACATCTGATATTACACTACTCTTTTTAGAGTATCAGGCGAGTACATTCTCTGATAGTTCTCTCATTTATTTGTCAATTACTGTATTTCAGTTCTGGTTAGTTCTATGTAATTCTCTGTATCAACACGTATGGATATTTCTGGATTCATGTATCGACACATACCTTACTTGCTGGCCTCTATTACTGGAGTCATTGGAATCATTCCGAAATCATTTCTGGAATCATCATGTATTGGCCAGACTCATCTCGATTCTTTTGTCGATTTTGAATTCACTTGCTAGGCGGGGAAATATTGAGTAAGACATGTAAACATACCCCAAATCCGGAATCTCCCACTGGAATCTACCAGAAGCATAGCCATCTCTTGCCCGATCAGTGAGAGATGTGCCTGATACCTACAGCCGTTTACATGTCGACCTCGGTATTTTAAAACACACTGTTAGATCATAGTTGGACTCACCCTGGATTCATTGATCACTGTTGGACTCATCTTGTACCGGAAATCATCTAGTATCGGATTATATGGACTGGACTCACGCTGGGATTACATTAGACTTATATCGTACTGTCTGGACTCATACATGTTATTCTAGTTCAGTTAGCTTTTATTACAGTCTTTATTGCCATGATTCTTCTCTCGTTTTAGTTACCTTTCTTTTCTTGTATCTTACTGTTTCTCTATGCGATCATTACCTGTATAAAACTGCCATGCTCATCAATAAAACTGTCTATAACTGCTTTATAGTTCTTTGTCATTTACTTGGATTTTCTAGATAAATTGTACTCGTTCCTGTCCTGATTGGACCTGTTGAAAATATTACAGATGATAATCCTGATGACACATGCCCTACTTACCATGGACCTGGCGAGGGATTAGCTACCTTTGGTCTCGACTCTCAGGAGTGATTCAGGAGATTAGCTAGTAGACTACTTTAGCTTTCATGTTTTGACTTGTTGTATTAAAGTTAAGATATTGAGTTTGTATTAAGTTGGTTTGAGACATTGTTGTATTATTTTAGTAGTTAGTTGTTGTTGTCTTTAATTCCTTAGGTATAACTTCTGTGTTTTCTTATCATGTTTTAGACTGTGTTTGAGTATATCCTATCCTTTACTTGTCCTCCATTCGGAGCTGACATCTGGACAAGTTCATTATATGCACTGCATGAGATTAGTTAGCAACCTAGGACAGCTTACTACCGCCGACACTGCGGCGTAGGCTGGGCGTACCCACTTCTCGTGCCCCTATACAGGGTGCGGGTCGTGACACGTTTTTAGTGGTGGCCCACGCAGGTCTCGAGACTAAATTGTTTGATTACGTTATTGTACCAAGCATGCCTGCAATTAGGAACTTAAGGTAATTAGACAACATTACGAATGACGCTTAGAACACCTAGAGGAATACTAGGATTGCAACATAGGAAATACATCACATGCTTGCTATTATAATTAGATTTTCTTGTCTATGATTGTTTTGCTTTAAAGTAAGTCCTTTTTATGGTAATTAGATGGTGCTTACTCGTTCATCCCAGTATGTCTCACCTGTGAATGGCACACTCCCCATCCAGTCAGCTGACCAGTTGACTGATACACCTCCACCTCCACCTACCACCTTCCTCCACTCCACAGATCCATAAACCCAGATGCCTCCACCACCTTCCACATCACAGTCCCAGCAGGACCCAATACTTCCACCACCCCCTATCACTATACCTACCCAGGCTTCCGTCACACTCGACGGGAACCAATTGCTCACTATGATCCAGGGGTTCCTAACAACCCATCAGGAGCAGACCACCCTACTCCGCCAGAGCATGGAGCATTCTGAGGAACGTACCATGGTACCACCGCCTGTAGAGCCGCGGTAGAGAGCGGGGATGATCAAGGACTTCATGGGTCTGAATCCCAAGGAATTCTTAGGGACTGAGGGCATAGTAGTAGCAGATGACTGGTTAGACTCGGTAGAGAGGAAGCTCCTTGGAGTTAGGATGCCGGATGACCTCCAGGTCGAGGCAGCGGGATTTCTGCTGATAGACTTGGCAGGGGTTTGGTTCCGGAATGAGCCGTTGTTTGCGAGAGGGAGAGCCACTTGGGATCAGTTCAAGAAGAAATTCTTCTCGACCACCGCTAGGGTAGCCATGGGGCTACGATTCCAGAACATCCAGCAGGGGAACCGTTCTGTTGATGAGTATGCGGCAGAGTTTAGTTGCCTGAGCCGTTTCGCTCCTAGCCTGGTTGCTGACCCTGAGGAGATGACGCATAGGTTTTGCCATGGTCTAGTTCCAGACATTGGCATTCTTATAGTGGCGAACGGTATGACTGACTACTACCAGAACTTAGAGTTAGCCCGAAGTATCGATGAGCGTCTTTTGTCTTGCAAGAGGCCGGCTTCTGTACACATTGAGGGACCCTCCAAGCGTCAGGCTTTCCAGCAGAAAGTACCGACGCTACACCAGCAGACATATTGTCCTTCCACACCACATCATTCGACCCCGCCAGTTAGAGCCCCGTGACCCCGACAGCAGAGGCCATTTCAGCAGGTACAGCATCAGTATCGAAGTTAGGACCCGAAGACGATCAGTTTTTCATACTGCAGGAAGCAGGGACACACCAGAGAGCAGTGTAGGAAGAGGCTGAAGGTTTGCTATACCTGTGGGTCTGATACTCACCAGAAGATGGATTGTCCTGTTGTACCTCCTTATAAGGGTGCTAGGCCACCTGTAGCTCAGCACCAGAGGGGTGGAGCTTTTGCGATGACGGTCGAGGAGACCAACGCTGCAGGTGACGGGTTAGCAGGTTTGTCTTTTCTGTCCTTCCTTTCCCATCTTGTTGTATGATTCCATTAGTACCTGTCAGGATATGCTTGTGATATAATAGATAGTATAGTTACCCTGTTCGAGACTGTAGAATCACGACCAGTAGGACTATGATTGCATGCTATCTTTTGACATCGATTGACTGGGGGTTTGACCTAGGAGGAGTACGACCATCTTAATTTCGAGGACGAAATTTTTCTAAGGATGGTAGACTTGTAACACCCAGTTTTCTGAAATTAGGATATTTTGAAAAATTTATTATTTTTATTATTAAATAATGGTGATTTAGTCATGTTATGAATTTTGGTGATCTTTAGTTAGATTAAAATTATTTTCTAAGTCATGGCTTATGACTTTGTGATTTTACTAGTGTAACCCTAGTATAAACCCTAGAGATTTCATAACCTAGAGACTAACCATGACCATGTAAGCCTAACCATGTGATTAGAACATCAAATTACCACTTTTTAGTCAAAAAGGTATTTTGGTAATTTATTAGAATTTATTTGGATTTATGTAATTTATTATTATTTAATTAGTTGTTAAGTGTCATGTTAGCTCCTAACCTAGTTTAGCACTAATCTAGAGGTTAGCCACTAACCTAGAAGGCTAATGTTAGATGTTAGCTTTATGTTAGAAATATCTAAGTTTGATAAATATCTAGATATGTTACTTTTAGATATTTTAGAAACCTAGAAATATCTATTCCCTTAGTCAAAGACTTAGGGGCTAAGTTTGCAAGGTGGTAGGAACCCTAAATATCTACCCTACCCCCCCCCCCCATGGCAGCCAACCCATACCCCCTTCCATATAAACACACCCCCCTTCATTCAAGCCTCTTTTCATTACACTTAAAATCTAGTTTTTCCTACAACTTCACACCATCACCATTTAATCATTTTGACTCCAAATTGAGCCTAGTTTCTTGCATTAGAACCCCCTACACTAGAGGATACCAGTTATGGATTGCTAGCAAGGATTTGTGAAGCTTTGGACATTGGGAGTTGAAGGAGGTTTTCATTCAAATAGGCCTATTATTGAGGATTTTGCACTCATAGGTAAATACCCTCAAACCTAGTTAATATTGTGTTTTCTCTTCATGGTTGCATGCATATAGGTATACCCTAGCTGTGGGTCAAGTTTTGTAGAAAATAGGTTTGGTTTGGTGTCTGTATCGGACACGTATCTGTGCTTAAATTAGTGTGTTTGGTGAAATGCCACTTAGGAATAAAAGTTATTGTTTTCCAAAACAAATTGCATGTTTAGATAGCCCTAGACTTCCCCATCACGAATCATCAACTCTGAGCACATTTCTGTGCTGTGTCCGTATCCAAAATGGACACGAACTCACTGCACGATGCACACGAATAGTGCCCTGCTACCACGTTGTTCGTGCTCACTGCACAGCGCACTAGAAAACGTAAAATTTGACATGGACACGGGGGCAATGTCTGCGAACATGCCCCCAAAGTCTCATCACTTCTCGTATCGTGTCGAGTGAGAAAACTCACTTGTACTGGACACGCACTGCACTGCACGCGTACGTTTTCCTTACTGACATGCGACCCGTGTCGCACGGACACGAGTCGTGGACACCTCGTGTTGACACGAGTGTATAGCCTAACACGTAGGCTATACGTGGACATGACCACGTGGCCCCACGTGGCGTGTGTCGTGTCCACGAGACACTAGAACACACGCACGACACTGTCTGAAACAGTGTGTATCAGTCGAGAAAACTCGACTGATACGGGTCTCGTATCGACACGTGAGGACACGTGGACACCGTGCAGGAACCTAGACACCTAGCCTGACCCTAGGCGAACCTAGGGACACGAGCACGAGACTCCTAGACACTTGTGTCGTATCCTACACGCGTGTGCATCTCTGCACGACGCTGTGACACTGAAACTTACCCGATTCTGTATTTTTGACACTGGATACGTCGTGTCGCATCGTGGTGGACACTTAAGGACACGAGGGACACGAGTACACCTAGGGGCACGATTACCAACCATTGGTTTCAAGCTTTAGTCGAGTTTAGGGGTCGGATTTGGGTTTACCCCCCTTTAAGTTCAGTAATGAACAGTATTACTGTTCTTTCCATTTTTAAAACGAATTTCAAAATGATTTTTATGTATATATATATATGTATATTTATGTGTATATATACTGAATATACATGTATATATGTATATGAGTGTGTGGATATATGTGTATGTATATATGTGTATGTATAGGTGTGTGTGTGTATATATATGTGTATGTATAGGTGTGTGTGTATATATATAAGTATGTGTGTGTGTGTGTCCCATTTCTCAGTTTTCTGAGAACAGAAACCCCCCCCCCCCCCCACTGTCACAGTCACTCTCTCTCACATCTCTCTCTCTTGTTCACTCTCTATCACTCTCACATCTCTCTCTATTATTCTCTCTCTATATAAGTCTATATGTAATATTATATATGTATGATTATATATGTATATGTATATATATGGAATATATATTAGATATGTATATATATATATATATATATATATATATATATATATATATATATATATATATATATATATATATATATATATATATATATATATATATATATATTTTTGTATATGTATATATATGTATATATATATATATATATATATATATATATATATATATATATATATATATATATATATTAGATATGTATATATTAGATATGTATGTATATATATATATATATATATATATATATATATATATATATATATATATATATATATATATATATATATATATATATATATATATATGTAAATAAAAAAAAAAAAAAAATATATATATATATATATATATATATATATATATATATATATATATATATATATATATATATATATATATATATATATATATATTCTCTCTCTATATAAGTCTATATATGTGATATGGCCTTGGTATTATATATATGTATTATATGGGTTATATAGTTGGGTATATATTGGTACATATATAATAGGTTCATATATATATATATATATGTATATTGATAGGTATATATATAGTAGATTGGCCTATGGTATACATAGTGTATGCCTATAATGTATAGATATAGACACCTATATATAGTGCCTTAGATACTCTAGCCTATGGTTAATTAGTAGCAAGTTAGGATTGACCAATAGGTCTAGTAGACCTAGTTTAACTAGCAAGTTGACCCTTGTTGACCATTGTTGACCAAAGTCAACTATAGGTCAACCATGACCTAATTTACCTAGAAATGACTTGGATGAACATAGAAGGACTATTTGACTAAGGTTTGACTAAACCCTAACTAGATGATTAGGTTAACCATATGGATTATGAGGGTAGTCCTAAGTAGATTAAGATATGTATGGGGTTAAGTGAGATACTTAGAGTTGAGTCATGACTTGAGTTGGAGCATGGGATTAGCTTGATTATAGGATTAAGGTTGGTATTATATATATATGTATTTATGAGTGATATACTTTGTATAGATAATTGGTTATACCTTAACATTGTGGTATAGTATCTTAGGTATCCTAAGACATGTTAGCCTATATTTGATTTTATAGTTAGCCTTATAGAGTTTGACTTAGATAGTTAACCATTGACCTAATTACCATGTTGACTAGTATTTGACTAGTCTGGCCATAGTTAACCAAAACCCTAGATATCTTGACTAGTTTGGCTAGAATGTTTGACCAAGAGTTGACTTTAACCTAGATTAGACTTGTTTAACCTTGTTTGACCTTGTATGACTTAGTTTAACTTCTTGTGACCTAGTATGACTTGATTTGACTTAGTTTGACTGTAGTGTTGACCAAGTTTGACTTTGACCTAGATTGGCTTAGAATTCATATAGATTGCATTGTAGATTTTATTTACCTTCATTTTGGACATGTCATAACTGTATTGCTCTATTTTAGGACATTGTGACCCTGGTACAGACATCTGATATTACACTACTCTTTTCAGAGTATCAGGCGAGTACATTCTCTGATAGTTCTCTCATTTATTTGTCAATTACTGTATTTCAGTTCTAGTTAGTTCTATGTGATTCTCTGTATCAACACGTATGAATATTTCTGGATTCATGTATCGACACATACCTTACTTGCTGGCCTCTATTACTGGAGTCATTGGAATCATTCCGGAATCATTTCTGGAATCATCATGTATTGGCCAGACTCATCTCGATTCTTTTGTCGATTTTGGATTCACTTGCTGGACGGGAAAATATTGAGTAAGACATGTAGACATACCCCAAATCCGGAATCTCCCACTGGAATCTACTGGAAGTGTAAGCCCCTGTTTTTCAAATTTAGTTTTATTAATGCTAATTAAATTTTTAATGTCATTTATAGCCTTAAATAATTATTAGGAATTTTTAGGAATTTTTCTAGAATTTTTAAATGAATTTTTAAGAAGTTTTAAATACAAAAAATATCATTTTGTAATTTATTTAAATGTTTTAATAGCATTTTGTAATTTTTTGAATTGTTTTAATAGTGTTTTGCAATTAATTGAATTGTTAGTATATTAGTTTGTAATTTATGGATTGTTTTAAATAGGGAGTGCAATTTCCTAATTCCTGAGGGACCTAACTGCTAAACCTAAACCCCCCTCCCCCCCACGTCACTCTCTCTCTCCTCCAGCTCTTCACCCACCCCCGACGACTGCCCCGACCGACTACGACCGGCTGACCCCGCCTTTTTCCGGCTGCCCCGACTGCCCCCTTTCCCTATAAAACACTCCTCTCTCTCCCCCGACCTAGCTACCACCTCCACGACCACCGACGACCGCCACAGCCCCCCGCTCCTCCACAAAACTCCTAAACCCTAACCCTACTACGACGAACTCCGCCCAGCCCCACCGTCGACCTTCACCGCCAACCACCACCACCATCCGACGCGCCGCACCAAGCCGCGCCCAGCGCCACCGGAGCGCCGTGACGCCGACGTCTCCTCCGCCGTCCCCGACCTTCGAATCACCCTTCAATTCGTCGGACACGTGAGTGTCAGTGTTCCCCTGTGTCGTGCGTGTCGTGCGTGTCTCGTGTTGGGTCGGAAGTGTTCGCCGTGTCCTGGCGAATACTTTGATAGAACTGGACACGCGAGATTGAACTCGTGCGTGTCGTGCAGGCCAAGGACACGAGGATACCTGTGTCCTTAACTGTCAGGACACAGGATGGTTTTTATATTTTTTTTATGTTAATTCATTTGTTACTAAATAAAATAAACCCAACCCTTTCCCTAACACAACTGATGGGCTGACCCCCTGGCCAGCCCATCCTAATCTAAACCCCCCCGCGCGCGCTCAGTTGGCCTGGGTTTGAACCCTGCCACTGCCGTATTCTTTTTCTTTTCTTTTTTCTTTTCCTTTTTCCTTTTTCTTTTATATATATATCCATTTATATATATATGTACATACATATTTTTGTATATATATATGTATTAATATATATACTATATTTAGGTATATATAGTTGCTGTTTATATATATATATGTATATACTTCATTATTTTTATGTATGTATATATATATATGTGTATTATGTATACATATATATTTATGTATATATATTTCCTTATGTATATATATTATTATATATATACTATTATATATATATATATATATATATGTATACATTAATTTTGTATATATATATATATATGTTATATAGATAAGTATTTTCTTATATGTATGTATATATACATATATTTGTATATATATATATATAATTTATAGTTGAGCATTTTCCTATATATATAAATATCCCTATATTTATATATATATATATATATATATATATATTATTTCCTATATATATTTTACTTAGCTTAGTGTAAATTATTTATATAAAATAATGTTCATACTTTTATAGTTACTATGTAAAACTTTACCTTATTAAAATAATAATATTTATTTTGATTATTACCAAATTGTATTTTTATTGTATTTAAATTACTGCAACCATTTGGTGTCCAAGCCTAGCATGGGTATTTGGGCTCAAATGTGTTTTTACACATTCAAGACCTGTACAAGTCATATTGGACTTGATTCATGGCCTTGGGTCCTGTATTTGAACTTTGGTTCAAATTATATACATGGACAAAATACGCAGATAATTAATTTTTGTGTGCATTGCTATTTTTGATTTTCTAAAAATACTTAAAGTATTGTTAAAATTATGGAAAAATAGTTTTTAGATACTATGTTAAGTTAGCTAATTTAGTATAATTTTTGTAGTATTTAATTTACTGTTTTGTCACTAGTCTGGCATATGGAAACCAAAACTCATTTTCTGTATACTTAGGAAAACTGATTTTTATAAAATATTTGTACTGGTTAATAAATTCCAGAAAAATTATAATAAATTTCTATGATTAACAAGGATCACTTTGATACTTTGCTTTAAACAAAACTAGGTTTTTTGCCTATCTCTAAAATTGTTAGAACACAATGATCTTTTGATTTATTTATTGATTAATTACGACTTGTAGTTTTTTGTGTTATTTGGAGTTTTAGTCGTGTTGAATCCCATCCCTCACTAGTGTAAAGACCCTAGAAAGTTAGTTAACATAGTGTGTCACCCCACATTGGTCTCCTATGCCAAGTCATCATTTTGGCTAGGTGCCCAATCACAAGTCGTGTTTCACCAATTAGTGTCCTAGTGTTTTAGCTTAGTGTAAAACTAAGTTATTGTATTTACTTCTACAGCGACGAGTTACTGGACATCCATAGCATTGTTATCGCAGCTTGTTTTGTTTTGCTTTGCTAGAGGCAAGTACTTTCTACGAACTTTACATACTGCTATAAACCATAAAACTGTGAATCACCAACCATGTTAAATGCTGATCCTTGGGGTAGCAAGTTAGAACTTTACATGTTGTATTACTTTCAGTCTCTACCATGTTTATACCGTATCTCATAATCTCTCTCACATGCTTAAATAACGGGTTAAGGAAAAACTGCTAGTAGTGTACGTGATCATGACCCCCTTCTCCGTATGTATTTACCGAGCACCGTTACATTCTATATATCTGTGTCGTATGTCTGGTCCCGCATTTGTGTATGGATATACACCGATGCCGTTATGTGTACGTATGTGCACATCAGAAAATTGATATGTACCGCTGTACATCCTGATTACCTATTGACTGATCACTCACCTACTACAGTTTTAAACTTTAAAATGTATATCTATCGCCATGCTAAAACATACCTAAAACTGAACCAACATGATATGTCATTTCCTTTTCATCACATGATCAGTATTATATGTTTGTTAGATTTAGTACTTGCTCCCGTCCTGACAGGATAACGTTGTAGGTGTCCTTACTGAGAAGGAGTTACTCTGTGACACATACTATGGAGATACTGCCGAGGACCCGGCTCTGCTTTACGAGGATGTTCCTGCGGGGAACCTCGCCTAGTTGTCTTTTGTTTACTTAGACTTTTGAGAGTAGACATGTATTAGACTATATCATTTTGTAACTGGACATGTATCCAGTTTTACATTTCAGTTTACTTGTACTTGGACGTTCACTATATACGATGACTTTTGTGTTTGGAGCATTTATGATTCTTCTTCACTTATAGAACTGTTAGTACATTTAGTCTTATCCTGTTGTCTATAGAACAGCTTACTACATTTTATCTCAACGTAGGCTGGGCATGACTCGGCCTGGCCCAACAATTTGGGTAGCGGGTCGTGACATGTTTTTAGTGGTGGCCCACGCAGGTCCTGACTAAACTGTTTGGTTACGTTATTGTACCAAGCATGCCTGCAATTAGGAACTTAAGGTAATTAGACAACACTAGAAAAGACGCTTAGAACACCTAGAGGAATGCTAGGATTGCAACATAGGAAATACATCACATGTTTGCTATTATAATTAGATTTTTCTTGCATGTGATTGCTTACTTTAAATAAGTCCTTATAAGTCTTTTTATGTGTAATTTAGATGGTGCTTACTCGTTCGTCCCAGTATGTTACCTCCGAGAATGGGGCCCTCCTTATCTAGTCAGCTGACCAGTCAACTGATACACCTCCACCTACCACATTCCCCCACTCCACAGATCCACAGACCCAGATACCACCTTCCACATCCCAGGCCCGGCAGGACCCGATACTTCCACCACCCCCTATCACTATACCCACCCAGGCTTCCGTCACACTCGACGGAACCCAGCTGCTCACACTGATCCAGGGGTTCCTAACAACCCATCAGGAGCAGACTACCCTACTCCGCCAGAACATGGAGCGTTCTGAGGGACGTCCCGTGGTCCCACCACATGTAGAGCTACGGCAGAGAACGGGGACGGTCAAGGACTTCATGGGTCTGAATCCCAAGGAGTTTTCAGGGACTGAGGGCATAGTAGTAGCTGATGACTGGCTAGATTCTGTAGAGAGGAAGCTTCTGGGAGTTAGGATGCCGGATGACCTTCAGGTCGAGGCAACAGGATTTCTGCTGATAGACTTAGCCGGAGTCTGGTTCAGGAATGAGCCGTTGTTCGCGAGAGGTAGTGCCACCTGGGACCAGTTCAAGACCCAGTTCAAGAAGAAATTCTTCTCGACCACTGCTAGAGTAGCCATGGGGCTACGATTCCAGAACATCCAGCAGGGGAACCGTTCTGTTGATGACTATGCGGGAGAGTTTAGTCGCCTGAGCCGTTTTGCTCCTAGTCTGGTTGCTGATCCAGAGGAGATGACCCGTAGGTTTTGCCATGGTCTAGTTCCAGACATTGGCATTCTTATAGTGGCAAACGGTACGACTGACTACTACCAGAGCCTAGAGTTAGCTCGGGGCATCGAGGAGCGTCTTCTGTAATGCAAGAGGCCGGCTTCTGTACATCATGAGGGACCGTCCAAGCGTCAGACTTTCCAGCAGAGAGCGCCGACGCCACCCTAGCAGACTTACCGTCCCCCTATATCACATCATCAGACCCCGCCAGTTAGAGCCCCGGGACCCCGACAGCAGCCAAAGGGAGGTATTTGTGCATTCTGCAAGAGGGTAGGCCACGACGCTTCCATCTGCAGGAAGAAGTTGGGGCAGTGTTTAGCTTGTGGGTCTGCCACCCATCAGCTTCGAGAGTGCCCAGTAGCGAAGACTAGAGGACCACTCCCGACTCAGCAGCAGAGGTTCGGGCAGCATCTGCAGCAGCAGAAGGGACCTCAGGGGAGGGTTTATAGTCTAGCCATTGAGCCGGAGCCGGATTACTTAGCTGACGTCATCACAGGTCATATTTATTTGCATATTTTTCTAGCTGTATGTTTGTTTAATTCTGGTGCATCTCATAGCTTCCTATCATTAGAGTTTATGCATAAACATCATCTAGTAGCTACACCTACTGCGGAGATTAGTAGAGTGATGACGGGAGGAGGACCAGTGCCTATTAGATCTATCTATAGATGTTCTATTTTTATAGCCGGAAGAGAGTTCAGGGGGCGATTCTTTGTGATGCCACTTCCCGGTTATGATATCATATTGGGGATAGACTGGCTTAGCTATGCCCATGCATCTATAGATTGCCATGAGGGTAGTATTTTGTTCAGTCCCCCAGGCACAGCTCCATTCAGTGTCAGGAGGACAGGGCCGGAGATCAGCCTAGAGTCGAACTGTTGTGCGACAGTCGGGGACGCAGCACCGCCACATCCTATCATTAGGGAGTTTATGGATGTATTCCCAGAGGATCTTCCAGGACTTCCGCCTGACAGAGATGTGGAGTTCACTATAGATTTAGTGTCGGGTTCATCACCAGTATCCCGGACTTGCTATAGAGTGAATCCCAAGGAGGCCATAGAGATGAAAGAGCAGATTGATGACCTGTTGAAAAAGGGTTTCATTCGATCCAGTGCTTCTCCATGGAGAGCACCAGTGCTCTTTGTGCCTAAGAAGGATGGTACAGTCCGGTTGTGTATTGATTACCGGGCCTTGAATGCCATCACCATCAAGAACAAATATCCTCTGCCCAGGATAGATAATTTGTTCGACCAGTTGAGCGGGGGCGAAGGTATTTTCCAGGATAGACTTGAGATCCGGGTACCACCAGGTGAAGGTTAGGCCAGCAGACATCCAGAAGACGGCGTTCAACACGAAGTACGGGCAGTACGAGTTTCTGGTGATGCCATTTGGTCTCACAAATACGCCAGCCTTCTTTATGAACTTGATGAATAAGACATTTCACCAGTATCTGGATAAGTTCGTCGTAGTGTTTATCGACGACATCCTGATATACTCGAAGACGCCGAAGGAGCATGCAGAGCACTTGCGGATAGTTTTGGAAATTCTGAGGCAGGAGAGATTGTTTGTCAAATTGCCAAAGTGCGAGTTCTTTTTAGACCGAGTGGAGTTTCTCGGCCATGTAGTCACTGGAGATAGAATCTCGGTGGATCCCAGGAAGATTGCTGCCGTTGAGACGTGGAAGGCTCCGACGTCAGTTTCAGAGATCAGCAGCTTTCTGGGTTTAGCAGGCTATTACAGAAAGTTCGTCCAGGACTTTGCTAGGATAGCTGAACCCATGACGAAGCTGACGCGGAAGGACGCAGAGTACATCTGGTCAGAGGACTGCCAGGCGGCATTTGAGGAGCTGAAGAGGAGGCTGACGACCGCTCCAGTTCTGACTTTACCTTCAGGTTCTGGAGGTTTCACCATTTACAGTGATGCTTCTGGGAAGGGGCTAGGATGTGTCCTACAGCAGCATGGGAAAGTAATTGCTTATGCATCTAGGCAATTGCGGACTCATGAGAGGAATTATCCTACCCATGACCTCGAGTTAGCTGCGGTGATCTTTGCACTCAAGTTATGGAAACATTACTTATACGGAGAGCGTGTGGAAATCTTTACTGACCACAAAAGCTTGAAGTATGTGTTCACGCAGAAAGAGCTGAACATGAGGCAAAGACGATGGTTGGAGTTGATGAAGGACTTCGACATCGATTTACAGTATCACCCCGGGAAGGCAAATGTGGTGGCGGATGCGCTGAGCAGGCATCCGATGGTATGGTATCTGATGATTGATCGACATTTGTGGGAGGATCTGGAGAAGCTCGGTATTGAGCTAGTTCGTCCAGGATCAGTGATACAGATGATGGCGCTTGACATTCAGTCAGGTTTGATGGAGCAGATCCGAAAGGCACAGTCTACAGATGAGAGCCTTCGCAGACTTCGACCCCAGGCATTAGCTGGATTGCTGGATGACTTCACTATAGCAGAGGATGGATCCCTGAGGCATGGCAGCTGATTGTGCGTGCCGAAGGGAGAGCTAGTAGAGGCAGTTTTACAGAAGGCGTACCGATCGAGATATTCTATTCACCCTGGTGCTAACAAGATGTACCGTGACTTGCGGAAACATCTTTGGTGGCACGGGATGAAGAGGGATGTATCGTGTTTTATCTCGAGATGTCTAGTTTGCCAGCAGGTCAAGGCGGAGCGCCAGAGGCCAGCTGGTTTGTTGCAGCCGTTACTCATTCCCGAGTGGAAGTGGGAACATATTACGATGGACTTCGTTTCAGGGCTTCCTCGTTCCCAAGGAGGGAAGGATGCCATCTGGGTCATCGTAGACAGGCTGACGAAGTGTGCGCACTTCATACCCTTCAAGGTGGGGCTTTCCACCGAGAAGTTGGCGGAGCTATACATGCAGCAGATAGTTCGCCTACACGGAGTGCCGGTGAGCATCGTATCAGACAGAGACAGTAGATTCACATCCCACTACTGGAGGAGCTTGTAGGAGGAGTTGGGCAGTAGGCTCAAGTTCAGTACGGCGTACCACCCACAGACAGATGGGCAGTCCGAGAGGACGATACAGACACTGGAGGATATGCTGAGGACCTACGTGCTGGACTTCGGAGGATCATGGGAGAGCCATCTGCACTTGGTAGAGTTTTCATACAACAACAGCTACCAGGCCAGTATTGGTATGTCTCCTTTCGAGGCGCTATATGGACGACGATGTCGCACACCGCTCTTTTGGGATGATGTCGGAGACAGAGTTATGCTTGGGCCAGAGATGATCACGGATGCAGCAGAGGAAAGTCGGGATGATCAGAGACAGGCTCAGAGTAGCTCAGGATAGGCAGAAACACTGGGCTGATGCTAGTCGCAGGCCGATGGAGTTCGCAGACGGTGATATGGTGCTAGTGAAGATATCACCTACTCGAGGGACGATCCGGTTCGGACGAGGAGGGAAGCTGAGCCCCAGATACATCGGGCCGTTCGAGGTACTTGGCAGGATCGGAGAGGTAGCTTACAGGGTTGCACTTCCACCCAACCTAGCAGGAGTTTACGACGTCTTTCACGTATCTCAGCTGAGGAGATATGTTCCAGACCCCAGTCATGTGCTAGATCATTCAGAGTTGGAGGTCGGACCGAGCCTTACAGTTTTTGAGCAGCCAGTGGAGATATTAGACAGGAGGGAGAAGAGGCTGAGGAACAAGGTTATACCCCTAGTGCGAGTAGCTTGGAGCCGTCACTCCCCAGGTGAATCTACTTGGGAGAGGGAGTCGGACATGAGGGAGAGATACCCTTACTTGTTCGATCCAACCGCTGCGAGGAAACCACCCGTTCCCGCTTGATACCTTAGAGGTTAGTTTCGATCGCAGTCTTAGTCATTTTGTTGTATTACTTGCTATGTTAGAATATTGTCGGGTCATCAATCCTTGTGAATTTCGAGGACAAAATTTTTTAAGGAGGGAAGACTTGTAAGCCCCTGTTTTTCAAATTTAGTTTTATTAATGCTAATTAATTTTTAATGTCATTTATAGCCTTAAATAATTATTGGGAATTTTTAGGAATTTTTCTAGAATTTTTAAATGAATTTTTAATAAGTTTTAAATACAAAAAATATCATTTTGTAATTTATTTAAATGTTTTAATAGCATTTTGTAATTTTCCGAATTGTTTTAATAGTGTTTTGCAATTAATTGAATTGTTAGTATATTAGTTTATAATTTATGGATTGTTTTAAATAGGGAGTGCAATTTCCTAATTCCTGAGGGACCTAACTGCTAAACCTAAACCCCCCCACGTCACTCTCTCTCTCCTCCAGCTCTTCACCCACCCCCGACGACTGCCCCGACCGACTACGACGGCTGACCCCGCCTTTTTCGGCTGCCCCGACCGCCCCCTTTCCCTATAAAACACTCCTCTCTCTCCCCCGACCTAGCTACCACCTCCACGACCACCAACGACCGCCACAGCCCCCGCTCCTCCACAAAACTCCTAAACCCTAACCCTACTCCGACGAACTCCGCCCAGCCCCACCGTCGACCTTCACCGCCAAACCACCACCACCATCCGACGTGCCGCACCAAGCCGCGCCCAGCGCCACCGGAGCGCCGTGATGCCGACGTCTCCTCCGCCGTCCCCGACCTTCGAATCACCCTTCAATTCGCCGGACACGTGAGTGTCAGTGTTCCCCTGTGTCGTGCGTGTCGTGCGTGTCTCGTGTTGGGTCGGAAGTGTTTGTCGTGTCCTGGTGAATACTTTGATAGAACTGGACACGCGAGATTGAACTCGTGCGTGTCGTGCAGGCCAAGGACACGAGGATACCTGTGTCCTTAACTGTCAGGACACATGATGGTTTTTATATATTTTTTTTTATGTTAATTCATTTGTTACTAAATAAAATAAACCCAACCCTTTCCCTAACACAACTGATGGGCTGACCCCCTGGCCAGCCCATCCTAATCTAAACCCCCCCGCGCGCGCTCAGTTGGCCTGGGTTTGAACCCTGCCACTGCCGTATTCTTTTCTTTTCTTTTTTCTTTTCCTTTTTCCTTTTTCTTTTATATATATATATCTATTTATATATATATGTACATACATATTTTTGTATATATATATGTATTAATATATATACTATATTTAGGTATATATAGTTGCTGTTTTTATATATATATATGTATATACTTCATTATTTTTATGTATGTATATATATATATGTGTATTATGTATACATATATATTTATGTATATATATTTCCTTATGTATATATATTATTATATATACTATTATATATATATATATATATATATATATATATATATATATATATATATATATATATATATATATCTATATATATATATATGTATACATTAATTTTGTATATATATATATATGTTATATAGATAAGTATTTTCTTATATGTATGTATATATACATATATTTGTATATATATATATAATTTATAGTTGAGCATTTTCCTATATATATAAATATCCCTATATTTATATATATATATATTATTTCCTATATATATTTTACTTAGCTTAGTGTAAATTATTTATATAAATAATGTTCATACTTTTATAGTTACTATGTAAAACTTTACCTTATTAAAATAATAATATTTATTTTGATTATTACCAAATTGTATTTTTATTGTATTTAAATTACTGCAACCATTTGGTGTCCAAGCCTAGCATGGGTATTTGGGCTCAAATGTGTTTTCACACATTCAAGACCTGTACAAGTCATATTGGACTTGATTCATGGCCTTGGGTCCTGTATTTGAACTTTGGTTCAAATTATATACATGGACAAAATACGCAGATAATTAATTTTTGTGTGCATTGCTATTTTTGATTTTCTAAAAATACTTAAAGTATTGTTAAAATTATGGAAAAATAGTTTTTAGATACTATGTTAAGTTAGCTAATTTAGTATAATTTTTTAGTATTTAATTTACTGTTTTGCCACTAGTTTGGCATATGGAAACCAAAACTCATTTTCTGTATACTTAGGAAAACTGATTTTTATAAAATATTTGTACTGGTTAATAAATTCCAGAAAAATTATAATAAATTTCTATGATTAACAAGGATCACTTTGATACTTTGCTTTAAACAAAACTAGGCTTTTTGCCTATCTCTAAATTGTTAGAACACAATGATCTTTTGATTTATTTATTGATTAATTACGACTTGTAGTTTTTTGTGTTATTTAGAGTTTTAGTCGTGTTGAATCCCATCCCTCACTAGTGTAAAGACCCTAGAAAGTTAGTTAACATGGGTGTCACCCCACATTGGTCTCCTATGCCAAGTCATCATTTGGCTAGGTGCCCAGTCACAAGTCGTGTTTCACCAATTAGTGTCCTAGTGTTTTAGCTTAGTGTAAAACTAAGTTATTGTATTTACTTCTACAGCGACGAGTTACTGGACATCCATAGCATTGTTATCGCAGCTTGTTTTGTTTTGCTTTGCTAGAGGCAAGTACTTTCTAAGAACTTTATATACTGCTATAAACCATAAAACTGTGAATCACCAACCATGTTAAATGCTGATCCTTGGGGTAGCAAGTTAGAACTTTACATGTTGTATTATTTCAGTCTCTACCATGTTATACCGTATCTCATAATCTCTCTCACTGCTTAAATAACGGGTTAAGGGGAAACTGCTAGTAGTGTACGTGATCATGACCCCTTCTCCGTATGTATTTACCGAGCACCGTTACATTCTATATGTATCTGTGTCGTATGTCTGGTCCCGCATTTGTGTATGGATATACACCGATGCCGTTATGTGTACGTATGTGCACATCAGAAAATTGATATGTACCGCTGTACCTGATGTACCTATTGACTGATCACTCACCTACTACAGTTTTAAACTTTAAAATGTATATCTATCGCCATGCTAAAACATACCTAAAACTGAACCAACATGATATGTCATTTCCTTTTCATCACATGATCAGTATTATATGTTTGTTAGATTTAGTACTTGCTCCCGTCCTGACAGGATAACGTTGTAGGTGTTACTGAG
>JANAVB010017200.1:4394951-4498003 GCA_029216955.1 Iris pallida | reverse complement strand
CACTGTCTAGTCACTCTCTCTCACATCTCTCTCTTTGTTCACTCTCTATCACTTCACATCTCTCTCTATATTCTCTCTCTATATAAGTCTATATGTAATATTATATGTATGATTATATATGTATATGTATAATATGGAATATATAGTAGATATGTATATATATATATATGTGTGTGATATGGCCTTGGTATTATATATGTATTATATGGGTATATAGTTGGGTATATATTGGTACATATATAATAGGTTCATATAATATATATGTATGTATATTGATAGGTATATATATAGTAGATTGGCCTATGGTATACATAGTGTATGCCTATAATGTATAGATATAGAAACCTATATATAGTGCCTTAAATACTCTAGCTATGGTTAATTAGTAGCAAGTTAGGATTGACCAATTGGTCTAGTGACCTAGTTTAACTAGCAAGTTGACCCTTGTTGACCATTGTTGACCAAAGTCAACTATAGGTCAACCATGACCTAATTTACCTAGAAATAACTTGGATGAACATAGAAGGACTATTTGACTAAGGTTTGATTAAACCCTAACTAGATGATTAGGTTAATCATATGGATTATGAGGGTAGTCCTAAGTAGATTAAGATATGTAGGGGTTAAGTGAGATACTTAGAGTTGAGTCATGACTTGAGTTGGAGCATGGGATTAGCTTGATTATAGGATTAAGGTTGGTATTATATATGTATTATGTGTGATATACTTTGTATAGATAATTGGTTATACCTTAACATTGTGGTATAGTATCTTAGGTATCCTAAGACATGTTAGCCTATGTTTGGTTTTCAGTTAGCCTTATAGAGTTTGACTTAGATAGTTAACCATTGACCTAATTACCATGTTGACTAGTATTTGACTAGTCTGGCCATAGTTACCAAAACCCTAGATATCTTGACTAGTTTGGCTAGAATGTTTGACCAAGAGTTGACTTTAACCTAGATTAGACTTGTTAACCTTGTTTGACCTTGTATGACTTAGTTTAACTTCTTGTGACCTAGTATGACTTGATTTGACTTAGTTTGACTGTAGTGTTGACCAAGTTTGACTTTGACCTAGATTGGCTTAGAATTCATCTAGATTGCATTGTAGATTTCATTTACTTCATTTTGGACATGTCATAACTGTATTGCTCTATTTTAGGACATTGTGACCCTGGTACAGACATTGATATTACACTACTCTTTTAGAGTATCAGGCGAGTACTCTCTGATAGTTCTCTCCTTTATTTGTCATTACTGTATTTCAGTTCTGGTTAGTTCTATGTAATTCTCTGTATCAACACGTATGGATATTTCTGGATTCATGTATCGACACATACCTTACTTGCTGGCCTCTATTACTGGAGTCATTGGAATCATTCCGAAATCATTTCTGGATCATCATGTATTGGCCAGACTCATCTCGATTCTTTTGTCGATTTTGAATTCACTTGCTAGGGGGGAAATATTGAGTAAGACATGTAAACATACCCCAAATCGGAATCTCCCACTGGAATCTACCAGAAGCATAGCCATCTCTTGCCCGATCAGTGAGAGATGTGCCTGATACCTACAGACCGTTTACATGTCGACCTCGGTATTTTAAAACACACTGTTAGATCATAGTTGGACTCACCCTGGATTCATGATCACTGTTGGACTCATCTTGTACCGGAAATCATCTAGTATCGGATTATATGGACTGGACTCACGCGTGGGATTTACATAGACTTATATCGTACTGTCTGGACTCATACATGTTATTCTAGTTCAGTTAGCTTTTATTACAGTCTTATTGCCATGATTCTTCTCTCGTTTTAGTTACCTTTCTTTTCTTGTATCTTACTGTTTCTCTATGCGATCATTACCTGTATAAAACTGCCATGCTCATCAATAAAACTGTCTATACTGCTTTATAGTTCTTTGTCATTTACTTGGATTTTCTAGATAAATTGTACTCGTTCCTGTCCTGATTGGACCTGTTGAAAATATTACAGATGATAATCCTGATGACACATGCCTACTTACCATGGACCTGGCGAGGATTAGCTACCTTTGGTCTCGACTCTCAGGAGTGATTCAGGAGATTAGCTAGTAGACTACTTTAGCTTTCATGTTTTGACTTGTTGTATTAAGTTAAGATATTGAGTTGTTGTATAAGTTGGTTGAGACATTGTTGTATTATTTTAGTAGTTAGTTGTTGTTGTCTTTAATTCCTTAGGTATAACTTCTGTGTTTTCTTATCAGTTTTAGACTGTGTTGAGTATATCCTATCCTTTATTGTCCTCCATTCGGAGCTGACATCTGGACAAGTTATATGCACTGCATGAGATTAGTTAGCAACCTAGGACAGCTTACTACCGCCGACACTGCGGCGTAGGCTGGGCGTACCCACTTCTCGTGCCCCTATACAGGGTGCGGGGTCGTGACACGTTTTTAGTGGTGGCCCACGCAGGTCTCGAGACTAAATTGTTTGATTACGTTATTGTACCAAGCATGCTGCAATTAGGAACTTAAGGTAATTAGACAACATTACGAATGACGCTTAGAACACCTAGAGGAATACTAGGATTGCAACATAGGAAATACATCACATGCTTGCTATTATAATTAGATTTTTTGTCTATGATTGTTTGCTTTAAAGTAAGTCCTTTTATGGTAATTAGATGGTGCTTACTCGTTCATCCCAGTATGTCTCACCTGTGAATGGCACACTCCCCATCCAGTCAGCTGACCAGTTGACTGATACACCTCCACCTCCACCTACCACCTTCCTCCACTCCACAGATCCATAAACCCAGATGCCTCCACCACCTTCCCATCACAGTCCCAGCAGGACCCAATACTTCACCACCCCCTATCACTATACCTACCCAGGCTTCCGTCACACTCGACGGGAACCAATTGCTCACTATGATCCAGGGGTTCCTAACAACCCATCAGGAGCAGACCACCCTACTCCGCCAGAGCATGGAGCATTCTGAGGAACGTACCATGGTACCACGCCTGTAGAGCCGCGGTAGAGAGCGGGGATGATCAAGGACTTCATGGGTCTGAATCCCAAGGAATTCTTAGGGACTGAGGGCATAGTAGTAGCAGATGACTGGTTAGACTCGGTAGAGAGGAAGCTCCTTGGAGTTAGGATGCGGATGACCTCCAGGTCGAGCAGCGGGATTTCTGCTGATAGACTTGGCAGGGGTTTGGTTCCGGAATGAGCCGTTGTTTGCGAGAGGGAGAGCCACTTGGGATCAGTTCAAGAAATTCTTCTCGACCACCGCTAGGGTAGCCATGGGGCTACGATTCCAGAACATCCAGCAGGGGAACCGTTCTGTTGATGAGTATGCGGCAGAGTTTAGTTGCCTGAGCCGTTTCGCTCCTAGCCTGGTTGCTGACCCTGAGGAGATGACGCATAGGTTTTGCCATGGTCTAGTTCCAGACATTGGCATTCTTATAGTGGCGAACGGTATGACTGACTACTACCAGAACTTAGGTTAGCCCGAAGTATCGATGAGCGTCTTTGTCTTGCAAGAGGCCGGCTTCTGTACACATTGAGGGACCCTCCAAGCGTCAGGCTTTCCAGCAAAAAGTACCGACGCTACACCAGCAGACATATTGTCCTTCCACACCACATCATTCGACCCCGCCAGTTAGAGCCCGTGACCCCGACAGCAGAGGCCATTTCAGCAGGTACAGCATCAGTATCGAAGTTAGGACCCGAAGACGATCAGTTTTTCATACTGCAGGAAGCAGGGACACACCAGAGAGCAGTGTAGGAAGAGGCTGAAGGTTTGCTATACCTGTGGGTCTGATACTCACCAGAAGATGGATTGTCCTGTTGTACCTCCTTATAGGGTGCTAGGCCACCTGTAGCTCAGCACCAGAGGGGTGGAGCTTTTGCGATGACGGTCGAGGAGACCAACGCTGCAGGTGACGGGTTAGCAGGTTTGTCTTTTCTGTCCTTCCTTTCCCATCTTGTTGTATGATTCCATTAGTACCTGTCAGGATATGCTTGTGATATAATAGATAGTATAGTTACCCTGTTCGAGACTGTAGAATCACGACCAGTAGGACTATGATTGCATGCTATCTTTTGACATCGATTGACTGGGGGTTTGACCTAGGAGGAGTACGACCATCTTAATTTCGAGGACGAAATTTTTCTAAGGATGGTAGACTTGTAACACCCAGTTTTCTGAAATTAGGATATTTTGAAAAATTTATTATTTTATTATTAAATAATGGTGATTTAGTCATGTTATGAATTTTGGTGATCTTTAGTTAGATTAAAATTATTTTCTAAGTCATGGCTTATGACTTTGTGATTTTACTAGTGTAACCCTAGTATAAACCCTAGAGATTTCATAACCTAGAGAGAACCATGACCATGTAAGCCTAACCATGTGATTAGAACATCAAATTACCACTTTTTAGTCAAAAGGTATTTTGGTAATTTATTAGAATTTATTTGGATTTATGTAATTTATTATTATTAATTAGTTGTTAAGTGTCATGTTAGCTCCTAACCTAGTTTAGCACTAATCTAGAGGTTAGCCACTAACCTAGAAGGCTAATGTTAGATGTTAGCTTTATGTTAGAAATATCTAAGTTTGATAAATATCTAGATATGTTACTTTTAGATATTTTAGAAACCTAGAAATATCTATTCCCTTAGTCAAAGACTTAGGGGCTAAGTTTGCAAGGTGGTAGGAACCCTAATATCTACCTACCCCCCCCCCCCATGGCAGCCAACCCATACCCCCTTCCATATAAACACACCCCCTTCATTCAAGCCTCTTTTCATTACACTTAAAATCTAGTTTTTCCTACAACTTCACACCATCACCATTTAATCATTTTGACTCCAAATTGAGCCTAGTTTCTTGCATTAGAACCCCCTACACTAGAGGATACCAGTTATGGATTGCTAGCAAGGATTGTGAAGCTTTGGACATTGGGAGTTGAAGGAGGTTTTCATTCAAATAGGCCTATTATTGAGGATTTTGCACTCATAGGTAAATACCCTCAAACCTAGTTAATATTGTGTTTTCTCTCATGGTTGCATGCATATAGGTATACCCTAGCTGTGGGTCAAGTTTTGTAGAAAATAGGTTTGGTTTGGTGTGTATCGGACACGTATCTGTGCTTAAATTAGTGTGTTTGGTGAAATGCCACTTAGGAATAAAAGTTATTGTTTTCCAAAACAAATTGCATGTTTAGATAGCCCTAGACTTCCCATCACGAATCAACTCTGAGCACATTTCTGTGCTGTGTCCGTATCCAAATGGACACGAACTCACTGCACGATGCACACGAATAGTGCCCTGCTACCACGTTGTTCGTGCTCACTGCACAGCGCACTAGAAAACGTAAAATTTGACATGGACACGGGGGAAATGTCTGCGAACATGCCCCCAAAGTCTCATCACTTCTCGTATCGTGTCGAGTGAGAAACTCACTTGTACTGGACACGCACTGCACTGCACGCTTACGTTTTCCTTACTGACATGCGACCCGTGTCGCGCGACACGAGTCGTGGACACCTCGTGTTGACACGAGTGTAGCCTAACACGTAGCTATACGTGGACATGACCACGTGGCCCCACGTGGCGTGTCGTGTCCACGAGACACTAGAACACACGCACGACACTGTCTGAAACAGTGTGTATCAGTCGAGAAAACTCGACTGATACGGTCTCGTATCGACACGTGAGGACACGGTGGACACCGTGCAGGAACCTAGACACCTAGCCTGACCCTAGGCGAACCTAGGGACACGAGCACGAGACTCCTAGACACTTGTGTCGTATCCTACACGCGTGTGCATCTCTGCACGACGCTGTGACACTGAAACTTACCCGATTCTGTATTTTTGACACTGGATACGTCGTGTCGCATCGTGGTGGACACTTAAGGACACGAGGGACACGAGTACACCTAGGGGCACGATTACCAACCATTGGTTTCAAGCTTTAGTCGAGTTTAGGGGTCGGATTTGGGTTTACCCCCCTTTAAGTTCAGTAATGAACAGTATTACTGTTCTTTCCATTTTTAAAACGAATTTCAAAATGATTTTTATGTATATATATATGTATATTTATGTGTATATATACTGAATATACATGTATATATGTATATGAGTGTGTGGATAATGTGTATGTATATATGTGTATGTATAGGTGTGTGTGTGTATATATATGTGTATGTATAGGTGTGTGTGTATATATATATAAGTATGTGTGTGGTGTGTCCCATTTCTCAGTTTTCTGAGAACAGAAACCCCCCCCCCCCCCACTGTCACAGTCACTCTCTCTCACATCTCTCTCTCTTGTTCACTCTCTATCACTCTCACATCTCTCTCTTTATTCTCTCTCTATATAAGTCTATATGTAATATATGTATGATTATATAGTATATGTATATATAGGATATATATAAGATATATATATATATATTATATATATATATAGTATATATATATATATATATATATATATATATATATATATTATATATATATATATATAATATATATATTTGTATGATATATATTATTATATATATATTATATATATATATATATCTATATATATATATATATATATATATATAATATATATATTATTATATATATATTAAATAAAAAAAAAAAAAAATATATATATATATATATATATATATATAGATATATATAATATATATATATATATTATATATATTATATATATATATTATATTCTCTCTATATAAGTCTATATATGTGATATGGCCTTGGTATTTATATATGTATTATATGGGTTATATAGTTGGGTATATATTGGTACATATATAATAGGTTCATAATATTATATATATGTATATTGATAGGTATATATATAGAGATTGGCCTATGGTATACATAGTGTATGCCTATAATGTATAGATATAGACACCTAATATAGTGCCTTAGATACTCTAGCCTATGGTTAATTAGTAGCAAGTTAGGATTGACCAATAGGTCTAGTAGACCTAGTTTAACTAGCAAGTTGACCCTTGTTGACCATTGTTGACCAAAGTCAACTATAGGTCAACCATGACCTAATTTACCTAGAAATGACTTGGATGAACATAGAAGGACTATTTGACTAAGGTTTGACTAAACCCTAACTAGATGATTAGGTTAACCATATGGATTATGAGGGTAGTCCTAAGTAGATTAAGATATGTATGGGGTTAAGTGAGATACTTAGAGTTGAGTCATGACTTGAGTTGGAGCATGGGATTAGCTTGATTATAGGATTAAGGTTGGTATTATATATATATGTATTTATGAGTGATATACTTTGTATAGATAATTGGTTATACCTTAACATTGTGGTATAGTATCTTAGGTATCCTAAGACATGTTAGCCTATATTTGATTTTATAGTTAGCCTTATAGAGTTTGACTTAGATAGTTAACCATTGACCTAATTACCATGTTGACTAGTATTTGACTAGTCTGGCCATAGTTAACCAAAACCCTAGATATCTTGACTAGTTTGGCTAGAATGTTTGACCAAGAGTTGACTTTAACCTAGATTAGACTTGTTTAACCTTGTTTGACCTTGTATGACTTAGTTTAACTTCTTGTGACCTAGTATGACTTGATTTGACTTAGTTTGACTGTAGTGTTGACCAAGTTTGACTTTGACCTAGATTGGCTTAGAATTCATATAGATTGCATTGTAGATTTTATTTACCTTCATTTTGGACATGTCATAACTGTATTGCTCTATTTTAGGACATTGTGACCCTGGTACAGACATCTGATATTACACTACTCTTTCAGAGTATCAGGCGAGTACATTCTCTGATAGTTCTCTCATTTATTTGTCAATTACTGTATTTCAGTTCTAGTTAGTTCTATGTGATTCTCTGTATCAACACGTATGAATATTTCTGGATTCATGTATCGACACATACCTTACTTGCTGGCCTCTATTACTGGAGTCATTGGAATCATTCCGGAATCATTTCTGGAATCATCATGTATTGGCCAGACTCATCTCGATTCTTTTGTCGATTTTGGATTCACTTGCTGGACGGGAAAATATTGAGTAAGACATGTAGACATACCCCAAATCCGGAATCTCCCACTGGAATCTACTGGAAGTGTAAGCCCCTGTTTTTCAAATTTAGTTTTATTAATGCTAATTAAATTTTTAATGTCATTTATAGCCTTAAATAATTATTAGGAATTTTTAGGAATTTTTCTAGAATTTTTAAATGAATTTTTAAGAAGTTTTAAATACAAAAATATCATTTTGTAATTTATTTAAATGTTTTAATAGCATTTTGTAATTTTTTGAATTGTTTTAATAGTGTTTTGCAATTAATTGAATTGTTAGTATATTAGTTTGTAATTTATGGATTGTTTTAAATAGGGAGTGCAATTTCCTAATTCCTGAGGACCTAACTGCTAAACCTAAACCCCCCTCCCCCCCACGTCACTCTCTCTCTCCTCCAGCTCTTCACCCACCCCCGACGACTGCCCCGACCGACTACGACCGGCTGACCCCGCCTTTTTCCGGCTGCCCCGACTGCCCCCTTTCCCTATAAAACACTCCCTCTCTCCCCCGACCTAGCTACCACCTCCACGACCACCGACGACCGCCACAGCCCCCCGCTCCTCCACAAAACTCCTAAACCCTAACCCTACTACGACGAACTCCGCCCAGCCCCACCGTCGACCTTCACCGCCAACCACCACCACCATCCGACGCGCCGCACCAAGCCGCGCCCAGCGCCACCGGAGCGCCGTGACGCCGACGTCTCCTCCGCCGTCCCCGACCTTCGAATCACCCTTCAATTCGTCGGACACGTGAGTGTCAGTGTTCCCCTGTGTCGTGCGTGTCGTGCGTGTCTCGTGTTGGGTCGGAAGTGTTCGCCGTGTCCTGGCGAATACTTTGATAGAACTGGACACGCGAGATTGAACTCGTGCGTGTCGTGCAGGCCAAGGACACGAGGATACCTGTGTCCTTAACTGTCAGGACACAGGATGGTTTTTATATTTTTTTTATGTTAATTCATTGTTACTAAATAAAATAAACCCAACCCTTTCCCTAACACAACTGATGGGCTGACCCCCTGGCCAGCCCATCCTAATCTAAACCCCCCCGCGCGCGCTCAGTTGGCCTGGGTTTGAACCCTGCCACTGCCGTATTCTTTTTCTTTTCTTTTTTCTTTTCCTTTTTCCTTTTCTTTTATATATATATCCATTTATATATATATGTACATACATATTTTTGTATATATATGTATTAATATATACTATATTAGGTATATATAGTTGCTGTTTATATATATATATGTATATACTTCATTATTTTTATGTATGTATATATATATGTGTATTATGTATACATATATTTTATGTATATATATTTCCTTATGTATATATTATTATAATATACTATTATATATATATATATATATATATGTATACATTAATTTTGTATATATATATATATGTTATATAGATAAGTATTTTCTTATATGTATGTATATATACATATATTTGTATATATATATATAATTTATAGTTGAGCATTTTCCTATATATATAAATATCCCTATTTATATATATATATATATATATATATATATTATTTCCTATATATTTTACTTAGCTTAGTGTAAATTATTTATATAAATAATGTTCATACTTTTATAGTTACTATGTAAAACTTTACCTTATTAAAATAATAATATTTATTTTGATTATTACCAAATTGTTTTATTGTATTTAAATTACTGCAACCATTTGGTGTCCAAGCCTAGCATGGGTATTTGGGCTCAAATGTGTTTTTACACATTCAAGACCTGTACAAGTCATATTGGACTTGATTCATGGCCTTGGGTCCTGTATTTGAACTTTGGTTCAAATTATATACATGGACAAAATACGCAGATAATTAATTTTTGTGTGCATTGCTATTTTTGATTTTCTAAAAATACTTAAAGTATTGTTAAAATTATGGAAAAATAGTTTTTAGATACTATGTTAAGTTAGCTAATTTAGTATAATTTTTGTAGTATTTAATTTACTGTTTTGTCACTAGTCTGGCATATGGAAACCAAAACTCATTTTCTGTATACTTAGGAAAACTGATTTTTATAAAATATTTGTACTGGTTAATAAATTCCAGAAAAATTATAATAAATTTCTATGATAACAAGGATCACTTTGATACTTTGCTTTAAACAAAACTAGGTTTTTTGCCTATCTCTAAAATTGTTAGAACACAATGATCTTTTGATTTATTTATTGATTAATTACGACTTGTAGTTTTTTGTGTTATTTGGAGTTTTAGTCGTGTTGAATCCCATCCCTCACTAGTGTAAAGACCCTAGAAAGTTAGTTAACATAGTGTGTCACCCCACATTGGTCTCCTATGCCAAGTCATCATTTTGGCTAGGTGCCCAATCACAAGTCGTGTTTCACCAATTAGTGTCCTAGTGTTTTAGCTTAGTGTAAAACTAAGTTATTGTATTTACTTCTACAGCGACGAGTTACTGGACATCCATAGCATTGTTATCGCAGCTTGTTGTTTTGCTTTGCTAGAGGCAAGTACTTTCTACGAACTTTACATACTGCTATAAACCATAAAACTGTGAATCACCAACCATGTTAAATGCTGATCCTTGGGGTAGCAAGTTAGAACTTTACATGTTGTATTACTTTCAGTCTCTACCATGTTTATACCGTATCTCATAATCTCTCACATGCTTAAATAACGGGTTAAGGAAAAACTGCTAGTAGTGTACGTGATCATGACCCCCTTCTCCGTATGTATTTACCGAGCACCGTTACATTCTATATATCTGTGTCGTATGTCTGGTCCCGCATTTGTGTATGGATATACACGATGCCCGTTATGTGTACGTATGTGCACATCAGAAAATTGATATGTACCGCTGTACATCCTGATTACCTATTGACTGATCACTCACCTACTACAGTTTTAAACTTTAAAATGTATATCTATCGCCATGCTAAAACATACCTAAAACTGAACCAACATGATATGTCATTTCCTTTTCATCACATGATCAGTATTATATGTTTGTTAGATTTAGTACTTGCTCCCGTCCTGACAGGATAACGTTGTAGGTGTCCTTACTGAGAAGGAGTTACTCTGTGACACATACTATGGAGATACTGCCGAGGACCCGGCTCTGCTTTACGAGGATGTTCCTGCGGGGAACCTCGCCTAGTTGTCTTTTGTTTACTTAGACTTTTGAGAGTAGACATGTATTAGACTATATCATTTTGTAACTGGACATGTATCCAGTTTTACATTTCAGTTTACTTGTACTTGGACGTTCACTATATACGATGACTTTTGTGTTTGGAGCATTTATGATTCTTCTTCACTTATAGAACTGTTAGTACATTTAGTCTTATCCTGTTGTCTATAGAACAGCTTACTACATTTTATCTCAACGTAGGCTGGGCATGACTCGGCCTGGCCCAACAATTTGGGTAGCGGGTCGTGACATGTTTTTAGTGGTGGCCCACGCAGGTCCTGACTAAACTGTTTGGTTACGTTATTGTACCAAGCATGCCTGCAATTAGGAACTTAAGGTAATTAGAAACACTAGAAAAGACGCTTAGAACACCTAGAGGAATGCTAGGATTGCAACATAGGAAATACATCACATGTTTGCTATTATAATTAGATTTTTCTTGCATGTGATTGCTTACTTTAAATAAGTCCTTATAAGTCTTTTTATGTGTAATTTAGATGGTGCTTACTCGTTCGTCCCAGTATGTTACCTCCGAGAATGGGGCCCTCCTTATCTAGTCAGCTGACCAGTCAACTGATACACCTCCACCTACCACATTCCCCCACTCCACAGATCCACAGACCCAGATACCACCTTCCACATCCCAGGCCCGGCAGGACCCGATACTTCCACCACCCCCCTATCACTATACCCACCCAGGCTTCCGTCACACTCGACGGAACCCAGCTGCTCACACTGATCCAGGGGTTCCTAACAACCCATCAGGAGCAGACTACCCTACTCCGCCAGAACATGGAGCGTTCTGAGGGACGTCCCGTGGTCCCACCACATGTAGAGCTACGGCAGAGAACGGGGACGGTCAAGGACTTCATGGGTCTGAATCCCAAGGAGTTTTCAGGGACTGAGGGCATAGTAGTAGCTGATGACTGGCTAGATTCTGTAGAGAGGAAGCTTCTGGGAGTTAGGATGCCGGATGACCTTCAGGTCGAGGCAACAGGATTTCTGCTGATAGACTTAGCCGGAGTCTGGTTCAGGAATGAGCCGTTGTTCGCGAGAGGTAGTGCCACCTGGGACCAGTTCAAGACCCAGTTCAAGAAGAAATTCTTCTCGACCACTGCTAGAGTAGCCATGGGGCTACGATTCCAGAACATCCAGCAGGGGAACCGTTCTGTTGATGACTATGCGGGAGAGTTTAGTCGCCTGAGCCGTTTTGCTCCTAGTCTGGTTGCTGATCCAGAGGAGATGACCCGTAGGTTTTGCCATGGTCTAGTTCCAGACATTGGCATTCTTATAGTGGCAAACGGTACGACTGACTACTACCAGAGCCTAGAGTTAGCTCGGGGCATCGAGGAGCGTCTTCTGTAATGCAAGAGGCCGGCTTCTGTACATCATGAGGGACCGTCCAAGCGTCAGACTTTCCAGCAGAGAGCGCCGACGCCACCCTAGCAGACTTACCGTCCCCCTATATCACATCATCAGACCCCGCCAGTTAGAGCCCCGGGACCCCGACAGCAGCCAAAGGGAGGTATTTGTGCATTCTGCAAGAGGGTAGGCCACGACGCTTCCATCTGCAGGAAGAAGTTGGGGCAGTGTTTAGCTTGTGGGTCTGCCACCCATCAGCTTCGAGAGTGCCCAGTAGCGAAGACTAGAGGACCACTCCCGACTCAGCAGCAGAGGTTCGGGCAGCATCTGCAGCAGCAGAAGGGACCTCAGGGGAGGGTTTATAGTCTAGCCATTGAGCCGGAGCCGGATTACTTAGCTGACGTCATCACAGGTCATATTTATTTGCATATTTTTCTAGCTGTATGTTTGTTTAATTCTGGTGCATCTCATAGCTTCCTATCATTAGAGTTTATGCATAAACATCATCTAGTAGCTACACCTACTGCGGAGATTAGTAGAGTGATGACGGGAGGAGGACCAGTGCCTATTAGATCTATCTATAGATGTTCTATTTTATAGCCGGAAGAGAGTTCAGGGGGCGATTCTTTGTGATGCCACTTCCCGGTTATGATATCATATTGGGGATAGACTGGCTTAGCTATGCCCATGCATCTATAGATTGCCATGAGGGTAGTATTTTGTTCAGTCCCCCAGGCACAGCTCCATTCAGTGTCAGGAGGACAGGGCCGGAGATCAGCCTAGAGTCGAACTGTTGTGCGACAGTCGGGGACGCAGCACCGCCACATCCTATCATTAGGGAGTTTATGGATGTATTCCCAGAGGATCTTCCAGGACTTCCGCCTGACAGAGATGTGGAGTTCACTATAGATTTAGTGTCGGGTTCATCACCAGTATCCCGGACTTGCTATAGAGTGAATCCCAAGGAGGCCATAGAGATGAAAGAGCAGATTGATGACCTGTTGAAAAAGGGTTTCATTCGATCCAGTGCTTCTCCATGGAGAGCACCAGTGCTCTTTGTGCCTAAGAAGGATGGTACAGTCCGGTTGTGTATTGATTACCGGGCCTTGAATGCCATCACCATCAAGAACAAATATCCTCTGCCCAGGATAGATAATTTGTTCGACCAGTTGAGCGGGGCGAAGGTATTTTCCAGGATAGACTTGAGATCCGGGTACCACCAGGTGAAGGTTAGGCCAGCAGACATCCAGAAGACGGCGTTCAACACGAAGTACGGGCAGTACGAGTTTCTGGTGATGCCATTTGGTCTCACAAATACGCCAGCCTTCTTTATGAACTTGATGAATAAGACATTTCACCAGTATCTGGATAAGTTCGTCGTAGTGTTTATCGACGACATCCTGATATACTCGAAGACGCCGAAGGAGCATGCAGAGCACTTGCGGATAGTTTTGGAAATTCTGAGGCAGGAGAGATTGTTTGTCAAATTGCCAAAGTGCGAGTTCTTTTAGACCGAGTGGAGTTTCTCGGCCATGTAGTCACTGGAGATAGAATCTCGGTGGATCCCAGGAAGATTGCTGCCGTTGAGACGTGGAAGGCTCCGACGTCAGTTTCAGAGATCAGCAGCTTTCTGGGTTTAGCAGGCTATTACAGAAAGTTCGTCCAGGACTTTGCTAGGATAGCTGAACCCATGACGAAGCTGACGCGGAAGGACGCAGAGTACATCTGGTCAGAGGACTGCCAGGCGGCATTTGAGGAGCTGAAGAGGAGGCTGACGACCGCTCCAGTTCTGACTTTACCTTCAGGTTCTGGAGGTTTCACCATTTACAGTGATGCTTCTGGGAAGGGGCTAGGATGTGTCCTACAGCAGCATGGGAAAGTAATTGCTTATGCATCTAGGCAATTGCGGACTCATGAGAGGAATTATCCTACCCATGACCTCGAGTTAGCTGCGGTGATCTTTGCACTCAAGTTATGGAAACATTACTTATACGGAGAGCGTGTGGAAATCTTTACTGACCACAAAAGCTTGAAGTATGTGTTCACGCAGAAAGAGCTGAACATGAGGCAAAGACGATGGTTGGAGTTGATGAAGGACTTCGACATCGATTTACAGTATCACCCCGGGAAGGCAAATGTGGTGGCGGATGCGCTGAGCAGGCATCCGATGGTATGGTATCTGATGATTGATCGACATTTGTGGGAGGATCTGGAGAAGCTCGGTATTGAGCTAGTTCGTCCAGGATCAGTGATACAGATGATGGCGCTTGACATTCAGTCAGGTTTGATGGAGCAGATCCGAAAGGCACAGTCTACAGATGAGAGCCTTCGCAGACTTCGACCCCAGGCATTAGCTGGATTGCTGGATGACTTCACTATAGCAGAGGATGGATCCCTGAGGCATGGCAGCTGATTGTGCGTGCCGAAGGGAGAGCTAGTAGAGGCAGTTTTACAGAAGGCGTACCGATCGAGATATTCTATTCACCCTGGTGCTAACAAGATGTACCGTGACTTGCGGAAACATCTTTGGTGGCACGGGATGAAGAGGGATGTATCGTGTTTTATCTCGAGATGTCTAGTTTGCCAGCAGGTCAAGGCGGAGCGCCAGAGGCCAGCTGGTTTGTTGCAGCCGTTACTCATTCCCGAGTGGAAGTGGGAACATATTACGATGGACTTCGTTTCAGGGCTTCCTCGTTCCCAAGGAGGGAAGGATGCCATCTGGGTCATCGTAGACAGGCTGACGAAGTGTGCGCACTTCATACCCTTCAAGGTGGGGCTTTCCACCGAGAAGTTGGCGGAGCTATACATGCAGCAGATAGTTCGCCTACACGGAGTGCCGGTGAGCATCGTATCAGACAGAGACAGTAGATTCACATCCCACTACTGGAGGAGCTTGTAGGAGGAGTTGGGCAGTAGGCTCAAGTTCAGTACGGCGTACCACCCACAGACAGATGGGCAGTCCGAGAGGACGATACAGACACTGGAGGATATGCTGAGGACCTACGTGCTGGACTTCGGAGGATCATGGGAGAGCCATCTGCACTTGGTAGAGTTTTCATACAACAACAGCTACCAGGCCAGTATTGGTATGTCTCCTTTCGAGGCGCTATATGGACGACGATGTCGCACACCGCTCTTTTGGGATGATGTCGGAGACAGAGTTATGCTTGGGCCAGAGATGATCACGGATGCAGCAGAGAAAGTCGGGATGATCAGAGACAGGCTCAGAGTAGCTCAGGATAGGCAGAAACACTGGGCTGATGCTAGTCGCAGGCCGATGGAGTTCGCAGACGGTGATATGGTGCTAGTGAAGATATCACCTACTCGAGGGACGATCCGGTTCGGACGAGGAGGGAAGCTGAGCCCCAGATACATCGGGCCGTTCGAGGTACTTGGCAGGATCGGAGAGGTAGCTTACAGGGTTGCACTTCCACCCAACCTAGCAGGAGTTTACGACGTCTTTCACGTATCTCAGCTGAGGAGATATGTTCCAGACCCCAGTCATGTGCTAGATCATTCAGAGTTGGAGGTCGGACCGAGCCTTACAGTTTTTGAGCAGCCAGTGGAGATATTAGACAGGAGGGAGAAGAGGCTGAGGAACAAGGTTATACCCCTAGTGCGAGTAGCTTGGAGCCGTCACTCCCCAGGTGAATCTACTTGGGAGAGGGAGTCGGACATGAGGGAGAGATACCCTTACTTGTTCGATCCAACCGCTGCGAGGAAACCACCCGTTCCCGCTTGATACCTTAGAGGTTAGTTTCGATCGCAGTCTTAGTCATTTTGTTGTATTACTTGCTATGTTAGAATATTGTCGGGTCATCAATCCTTGTGAATTTCGAGGACAAAATTTTTAAGGAGGGAAGACTTGTAAGCCCCTGTTTTTCAAATTTAGTTTTATTAATGCTAATTAAATTTTTAATGTCATTTATAGCCTTAAATAATTATTGGGAATTTTAGGAATTTTTCTAGAATTTTTAAATGAATTTTTAATAAGTTTTAAATACAAAAAATATCATTTTGTAATTTATTTAAATGTTTTAATAGCATTTTGTAATTTTCCGAATTGTTTTAATAGTGTTTTGCAATTAATTGAATTGTTAGTATATTAGTTTATAATTTATGGATTGTTTTAAATAGGGAGTGCAATTTCCTAATTCCTGAGGGACCTAACTGCTAAACCTAAACCCCCCCCACGTCACTCTCTCTCTCCTCCAGCTCTTCACCCACCCCCGACGACTGCCCCGACCGACTACGACCGGCTGACCCCGCCTTTTTCGGCTGCCCCGACCGCCCCCTTTCCCTATAAAACACTCCTCTCTCTCCCCCGACCTAGCTACCACCTCCACGACCACCAACGACCGCCACAGCCCCCCGCTCCTCCACAAAACTCCTAAACCCTAACCCTACTCCGACGAACTCCGCCCAGCCCCACCGTCGACCTTCACCGCCAACCACCACCACCATCCGACGTGCCGCACCAAGCCGCGCCCAGCGCCACCGGAGCGCCGTGATGCCGACGTCTCCTCCGCCGTCCCCGACCTTCGAATCACCCTTCAATTCGCCGGACACGTGAGTGTCAGTGTTCCCCTGTGTCGTGCGTGTCGTGCGTGTCTCGTGTTGGGTCGGAAGTGTTTGTCGTGTCCTGGTGAATACTTTGATAGAACTGGACACGCGAGATTGAACTCGTGCGTGTCGTGCAGGCCAAGGACACGAGGATACCTGTGTCCTTAACTGTCAGGACACATGATGGTTTTTATATATTTTTTTTTATGTTAATTCATTTGTTACTAAATAAAATAAACCCAACCCTTTCCCTAACACAACTGATGGGCTGACCCCCTGGCCAGCCCATCCTAATCTAAACCCCCCCGCGCGCGCTCAGTTGGCCTGGGTTTGAACCCTGCCACTGCCGTATTCTTTTTCTTTTCTTTTTCTTTTCCTTTTTCCTTTTTCTTTTATATATATATATCTATTTATATATATATGTACATACATATTTTTGTATATATATATGTATTAATATATATACTATATTTAGGTATATATAGTTGCTGTTTTTATATATATATATGTATATACTTCATTATTTTTATGTATGTATATATATATATATGTGTATTATGTATACATATATATTTATGTATATATATTTCCTTATGTATATATATTATTATATATATACTATTATATATATATATATATATATATATATATATATATATATATATATATATATATATATATATATATATATATATATATGTATACATTAATTTTGTATATATATATATATGTTATATAGATAAGTATTTTCTTATATGTATGTATATATACATATATTTGTATATATATATATAATTTATAGTTGAGCATTTTCCTATATATATAAATATCCCTATATTTATATATATATATATTATTTCCTATATATATTTTACTTAGCTTAGTGTAAATTATTTATATAAAATAATGTTCATACTTTTATAGTTACTATGTAAAACTTTACCTTATTAAAATAATAATATTTATTTTGATTATTACCAAATTGTATTTTTATTGTATTTAAATTACTGCAACCATTTGGTGTCCAAGCCTAGCATGGGTATTTGGGCTCAAATGTGTTTTCACACATTCAAGACCTGTACAAGTCATATTGGACTTGATTCATGGCCTTGGGTCCTGTATTTGAACTTTGGTTCAAATTATATACATGGACAAAATACGCAGATAATTAATTTTTGTGTGCATTGCTATTTTTGATTTTCTAAAAATACTTAAAGTATTGTTAAAATTATGGAAAAATAGTTTTTAGATACTATGTTAAGTTAGCTAATTTAGTATAATTTTTTAGTATTTAATTTACTGTTTTGCCACTAGTTTGGCATATGGAAACCAAAACTCATTTTCTGTATACTTAGGAAAACTGATTTTTATAAAATATTTGTACTGGTTAATAAATTCCAGAAAAATTATAATAAATTTCTATGATTAACAAGGATCACTTTGATACTTTGCTTTAAACAAAACTAGGCTTTTTGCCTATCTCTAAAATTGTTAGAACACAATGATCTTTTGATTTATTTATTGATTAATTACGACTTGTAGTTTTTTGTGTTATTTAGAGTTTTAGTCGTGTTGAATCCCATCCCTCACTAGTGTAAAGACCCTAGAAAGTTAGTTAACATGGTGTGTCACCCCACATTGGTCTCCTATGCCAAGTCATCATTTTGGCTAGGTGCCCAGTCACAAGTCGTGTTTCACCAATTAGTGTCCTAGTGTTTTAGCTTAGTGTAAAACTAAGTTATTGTATTTACTTCTACAGCGACGAGTTACTGGACATCCATAGCATTGTTATCGCAGCTTGTTTTGTTTTGCTTTGCTAGAGGCAAGTACTTTCTAAGAACTTTATATACTGCTATAAACCATAAAACTGTGAATCACCAACCATGTTAAATGCTGATCCTTGGGGTAGCAAGTTAGAACTTTACATGTTGTATTACTTTCAGTCTCTACCATGTTTATACCGTATCTCATAATCTCTCTCACATGCTTAAATAACGGGTTAAGGGGAAACTGCTAGTAGTGTACGTGATCATGACCCCCTTCTCCGTATGTATTTACCGAGCACCGTTACATTCTATATGTATCTGTGTCGTATGTCTGGTCCCGCATTTGTGTATGGATATACACCGATGCCGTTATGTGTACGTATGTGCACATCAGAAAATTGATATGTACCGCTGTACATCCTGATTACCTATTGACTGATCACTCACCTACTACAGTTTTAAACTTTAAAATGTATATCTATCGCCATGCTAAAACATACCTAAAACTGAACCAACATGATATGTCATTTCCTTTTCATCACATGATCAGTATTATATGTTTGTTAGATTTAGTACTTGCTCCCGTCCTGACAGGATAACGTTGTAGGTGTCCTTACTGAGGAGGAGTTACTCTGTGACACATACTATGGAGATACTGTCGAGGACCCGGCTCTGCTTTACGAGGATGTTCCTGCGGGGAACCTCGCCTAGTTGTCTTTTGTTTACTTAGACTTTTGAGAGTAGACATGTATTAGACTATATCATTTTGTAACTGGACATGTATCCAGTTTTATATTTCAGTTTACTTGTACTTGGACGTTCACTATATACGATAACTATTGTGTTTGGAGCATTTATGATTCTTCTTCACTTATAGAACTGTTAGTACATTTAGTCTTATCCTGTTGTCTTTAGAACAGCTTACTACGTTATATCTCAACGTAGGCTGGGCATGACTCGGCCTGGCCCAACAATTTGGGTAGCGGGTCGTGACAGGAAGCATAGCCATCTCTTGCCCGATCAGTGAGAGATGTGCCTGATACCTACAGCCGTTTACATGTCGACCTCGATATTTTAAAATACACTGTTAGATCATAGTTGGACTCACCCTGGATTCATTGATCACTGTTGGACTCATCTTGTACCGGAAATCATCTGGTATCGGATTATATGGACTGGACTCACACTGGGATTACATTAGACTTATATCGTACTGTCTGGACTCATACATGTTATTCTAGTTCAGTTAGCTTTTATTACAGTCTTCATTGCCATGATTCTTCTCTCGTTTTAGTTACCTTTCTTTTCTTGTATCTTACTGTTTCTCTATGCCATCATTACCTGTATAAAACTGCCATGCTCATCAATAAAACTGTCTATAACTGCTTTATAGTTCTTTGTCATTTACTTGGATTTTCTAGATGAGTTGTACTCGTTCCTGTCCTGATTAGACCTGTTGAAAATATTACAGATGATAATCCTGAGGACACATGCCCTACTTATCATGGACCTGGCGAGGGATTAGCTACCTTTGGTCTCGACTCTCAGGAGTGATTCAGGAGATTAGCTAGTAGACTACTTTAGCTTTCATGTTTTGACTTGTTGTATTAAAGTTAAGATATTGAGTTTGTATTAAGTTGGTTTGAGACATTGTTGTATTATTTTAGTAGTTAGTTGTTGTTGTCTTTAATTCCTTAGGTATAACTTCTGTGTTTTCTTATCGTGTTTTAGACTGTGTTTGAGTATATCCTATCCTTTACTTGTCCTCCATTCGGAGCTGACATCTGGACAAGTTCATTATATGCACTGCATGAGATTAGTTAGCAACCTAGGACAGCTTACTACTGCCAACACTGCGGCGTAGGCTGGACGTACCCACTTCTCGTTCCCCTATACAGGGTGCGGGTCGTGACAAAACCCGAAACCTACACTTAACCCATGACTAACCCGGTCCCCAATCTCCCCGGTTCTCCCTCAGATCCACCCTCTATGCGGAACCCCCCATGTACTCCCTCTTCCTCATGTAAGTAAACTCTCAGAAACTCATTCCCCTTCGCAGAAACTTTCTAACTCTTCCATTTCCCAAATTCCTTTTATATCTTTCCACGTTCCGTCGTTCCCGAAATCGAAGCCATCCCCGCACTCCCCGCAACACCCCGGTAGCATCGACACCACACTCGCCTCATTTTTGTGCCGATCCCCGACCGCCTACCAGTGCCTAACAGCCATTTTCGGTCGCGCCAGCACCGGCTAACCCCCGCCCGCTGTTTTCGTCACGCCGCCGACCCGCCAGTAGCTTCCGCCACGCCGGCGACCACCGCCAATGCGCCCCATGCATCGCCAGCGCCTTCCGCACGCATTTTGACCCGCGGTGCCAGCCCCGCCGGATCCTCCCTGCGGCGTCCCCGCACCGCCAACAGCCGTCGACCCCCCTTCACGTGGCGCTCCCCGCCGTGCCAGTGCCCCGATCCACGCCGCAGCACACGCACAGCACCCCGCTGCCGCGTGGTCGCGCCTCCCGTGCGTCGCCCGACCTCCCGCGTTTCCGTGTCCACCGTCCGCGTGTCCACGTGCGCGTGACCGTATCCGTGCCCGCACGCATTCCGAGTCCGAGACATCCCCTCGGTGCTCCGTCACAACTTTCGGCAACCCTTCTATCTTCTGTTTATTTCATATAAACCTTAAACCAATCTGCTTCCGACCGAAATTGACAAAATGAAGCTTTGTCAATTCCGTGATAGATAGTTTAGATAGTTTCCTATTTTTGACACGGTAATAATATTTGATAGCGTTTAATTGGAATGGTTAATATTAATTAGTTAGCTTAATAGGTATTAGAGTTATCATCGACGTTCAATTACGAATAACGTCGAGTTAACGTTATTTCAATTATTTGCCATAATTTTACTATTATTATTAATTGATAAATTTAGCTTCAAAATAAATATTTATATATCAAAATATACTTTAATATAGAAAATAGTATTTTTATAGGCAAAACTATATATTTATGTTTTAGATAAAAAGGTTTATTTTCGTAATTTAACCATTATTTCTATTAATAAATTTTATGGGAATGAAAACTAAAGATAATAACGTATTTTATAATAAAATCGTAATTTTTACTAAAATATGATTTTATGTATTTTTATTGTTAAAAAGTGGTTATTCTTTACTAAAGAAATAGTGTTAGTAAAATATTTCGTAAGGTTTATTTAGGAAAATATTAATTAGATTTCGAATATTTTCGAGTTTACGCGATATTTCTATTAAAATAATTTACAATAAAAACCGCTACTAATTTTGATAATATTCCAAAATATATTAATTTCCACCTTATTTATAAAATACTAATAAATTAGTTTTACCAAAATATTACATAATTAATTTATTATTTTCTCTAATAAAAAGGACAATGTTTATAATTAACGTAGTTTGTGTTTAGTGGCCTTATTAGCCAACCTTTGGAATAAGTTCTAAAGACGGAATATTATTAAATGTATGTTCGGATCCTGGACCCTAGCCGATACCTTTCTAGTCGTTACCTTCCATACCGAGGATACAACCAAGGTAAGTTTCATATCTTTCATGTCTATATTTTACTTAATAATTAAATGTGTTGCATCAGTAGAATCATGTATATTGTAACAACACTGATTTATAGTGGATATCTCTCAGACTCCACGTCGATCGATTAATTGATTGATTGACTCATTGACTCGGGAATTGATTGGGGGAGTAGTATAACATCTGTGACCAAAGCTACTGTTACCGAATATTGCCTCTCTCGCGCTAACCCTTACCGCACAGGGGGTTAAGCCGTACCGTATACTATCATTTTGCCAAAATGCTAGTATACACATTGCCTCTATCCAGCCGGTCACAGATCTATTATATACTCACAAACACTATTGACTCATTGTAGATTGCATCATTATAGCTTCTGAGATTATTGTATGTTGTCTCTTTTTATTATTATCTAGAAAATTATATAATATTTTTAAAGTGTCTTGCATCATTTATTATTATTTAGAATGTTAGATGTGGAAATATGTTCTTGCTTCCCTCCTGACTGGAGACCAACATTTTTAGGTGACTGCGACGACGAAGATCTTGCTTTTAGTTCTTTCTACGGACCTGGTCTGAGTCCTGACGAGGTAGCCGAACACGACCAGGGAGCCCCAGATTATTAGCTGTGCTATCGGTTTAGTTATTTCCTTTCCAGTTGTAATAAGAACCGATGTAATAATTGAATATTGATTTGCTTGTGTTATTCATTTCAGACTCTTAGTTAATTTCCATATTCAATAAAATATTATTTTTTCTGCTTTAGATATTGTCTACTGGTGTTCTCACTGCTTGATACAGTTTACTGTCGCCGTCTCACAACGGTGCAGGCTGGGCATAATCCGACTGGACCCAGTATATTGAAATCGGGTCGTAACACCTACGGATAAAGTATTAGTCACAGAGGAGATGCTCTAAGAGCCCTACATACAAGGACGAAACTATCTTAAAACCAAGGGGCCATGACCACATGGATATTTGATTTTTTTTATTGATTACCTAAAATTTGATAAGAACTAAAAAAATTATACTTAAAAAATATTATCAACATAAGATGTGGTCATGTGGGCTAAGCCATTGCTTCAGGCCCATTCAAATCTTTACGGACCTCATCCAGTTTGGTCATTGACTCATAAAAAAATCATCAAACTTAGATGTGGCCTGAATTTTGTATGAAGTTAGTTAGTCCATCTACAATGGTGTTTCTATCTCCCTATTTCAATGGTAGACACTTTTTAGAAGAAAAAAAATTCTTCCAATGGTTTCCATTCCAATTTTCATCCTACTTGGCTTGATGTAGGATGAAAAAATGTATTAGAATCTCTACATATAGAAACTCTTATATAGATTATCCATCTTAATATTTGCCACACTTTCAAACTAAATTATAAAAAAATTCATTTAGTATTCTCCTATCTTAATATTAGACAGCGCCACGTAAGATATAAATTGAGAAATATTGGAGAATATATAAAATGTATTTTTCAACTTTTGAAAAGTAATCTTTTGTGACATGATTTTCTTTTTGCTTGGGTGTTCGACCCTTGTCTAATGCAAGTCGTGGCTCTGTCCTTGCCTACATATAAAGTATTATATAAAGTGATAGTCATTGTCATCATTTTTTCTAGTCATATACATAGGCATAACTATATAAATTTTGACAATCCTTCTTGTGCTTAGAACTGCCAAAAAATTGACAATCCTGAACTGCCAAAGATTGTCAAAACTTTGACAGTTCTTGATATACACAGAACTAACAAAATTTTGGCAATCTTCATACAGGATTGTCAAAAATTTGATAGTCCGAGACCACATAAATGGTGACAGTCACTAACATTTTTTTTGTAGTGCTATGGAAAGAACCTCCAAAAGATCATTCTAGGATAATGTTTTACAATAGTATATAATAGAAACAGAAAATTTACTGTAGGGTACCGTAGTTTAGCAAAATTGTAGGGTGCCATAGTTCAGCCAGTCCATGCCTAAGATAACGTCGAAATTTTCAACAGGAAATTCTATCAATTGGGCGGGTAAGGAATGCCCGCAAACTACAATGCTACATGCTAGAATAACTCTACTAACTCCTACGAGCCCATTACCAGTGAGTATATTCAACCTCGCTGGCAATGCCTCGAACTCCATTCCTAGTCGTGTCGTAAATTGTGCAGATATAAATGAGTGTGACGCTCCCGAATCAAACAATGCTACTGCGGGATATGAGGCGACGAGAATGTTACCTGCCACAATATCCCCCGATGCTAATGCCTCCTCCAATGACAGAGTGAATGCCTGCCCTCGACCTCCTTGCTGGTTCCCATATTGCGGCCTAGCCTGGTGCTGCTGCTGGCCCCTTCCTTGATGATGCTGGGGTGGTCTATGCTGGTGTTGCTGCATCGGCGGTCCCTGCTGCCGAAACATCTGAGCCTGCGGCATTAACGGGCGCTGTGCCAACGGTCTCACTGCTACCGCTGGTCCTCGATATTGTCCTGCCCCTGGTGCTAGCAGAGCAGGAAACTGTTGCAATGGTCCTCCTGATCTCGAATTCATGGGACATGTGGTAACCCGATGATCTGGATTTCCACATATCAAACACAGTCCGTTCAATGCCCGACACACATCTCTAGTGTGCCCTATCTTTCCACAATAAGTGCAGCCCGCTGGGGGTTACTGGTTCTTCCTTGGATGTTGCTGCTGCTGCCTGGGTGGTGGTGCTGGCCCTCGTATTGCCACATTGTGGATACGAAGGCCAGGAGATGGTGCTGTTGTTCGGGGCGCTGCTCCCTCTCCTCCTTCCATCTGACTGTGGGATCTCTTCTGACCCCTAGTCCTTGCCGTGATCCTCTGAATGGTGATCTCATGCCTTCGAGTTGTCGTCAACACTTCATCGAAAGTCTGGTAATTGTGCCCCTTTATCAATTGCAAGAGCTCAAGATGAAACCCTTGCTGGAACCTCATCGCCCTCTGGCGTTCCATTGCTACCATCTCTGGGGCAAACCTACTTAATCTGCAGAACTCCGCTGCGTAAGCATCTACCGTCTTGCCGGCCTGCTTGAGGTTGATAAACTTCTGTTGTAGCTCAAACTGCGCCACAACTCCATAGTACTTCATCTTGAATCTTGCTGTAAAATTGTCCTAAGCAACGGGACGTCTGATACCTACTTTCTCTGATTCTCACCAATCTCGTGCGAGATCCTGAAGTAACAACTTCACCTGATCCACACGTTCTTCTGCCGGCACTTTAGCGGCTGTCAAAATAGCCTCAATATCCTTAAGCCATGCATCTGCTGAAATAGCATCCACCGTGCCCTCAAAACGGCGGGGGTTGTACTTGCAAAATCTGGTTGATGCTCCTGAATCTGGCCTCGCCCCTCTTTCTAATATCGTCTGTAATCCTTGGTTGAGTAGTACATTCTGCTCTTGTAACTGAGCGTGCATGCGCTGCTGGGCTAACATCTGGTGTTGCTGAGTAGCCATTATTCCTCTCATGATCTCCAGAAGGGCTGGTGTGTCCACTTCCACAGGGGTAGGTGGAACTGTTGGTGGTGGTGGAACCTCTGGATACTGCGATCCAGATGCTGCTTCCACTATCACTTCTTCCTGGATAGTCTCTTGAGGTAGTACTGGCCCTTGTTGCTGACCAACCTGGTCATGTTGTCCATGCTGTCCATGTTGTTGCTGTCCAGCTCTGACAGATGCGGACGAGGTGCCCCTAAGAAAAGGGACAAGAAAACAATCAAACGACCGGACATGAAGGATCAATGAAGTCAAAGGATACTGGAATGTCAAGCTAGAGTTGAGAGTAACGAATCATGAGATCAAGGGGAAACATGTGTGATTGAGACATCCTATAAATCAAAACACCCCACAAGTCTGAAATCAGACATGCATGGGCCACCACTAAAACCTTGTCACGCCCCAGAACCAGAATACTGGAGAGCGGGGGAATGACTCAGCCAGCTACGTATTACGGGTAGATGAATACCGTATAATACGATCAATGCTGTCTAACAAGACGAGGGGGTGCATACTACATGAAAGTCTCACTATGGTCACTTTACATCTATTGTCTCAATCATTCAAACAAGAAACAGAAATAAAGAACATGTAAGATAAAGCAGTAAGGCGTCCCAAATGCTCAGTCAAAATGTTCTTGATATCTGGCTTTACAGAACATAGCCAGATGATATAGCAAGGTATACACAATTGTTTATCAGCTGCAGCCTGACTTTAGTTACAATTATGTAAAAATAAGTACAAGACGGTCCGACTAACATGTCGGTGCCAAACGGCAAGGTATAAAGTAGATAACAAAACGAACGGGGAAGTAAGAAATCCACTCGAGTCCTCCTGCGATCATCCCTCTAGTGTTGGCCATCTTGGAGGTAGAAGTAAGCTGAGTCCTCGGGAACCGGCTCTAAATCTGGCCATGCAAAACCAGAGAGGTTAGACCTCTTATAGCAAGTACCACAAGGAAGTACGACATGAGAATTTAAAACCAGTGATAAGAGTTAAGAATAAATAGATCTCTGCTTGCTACTGGGGTTCACATAATATCACGACACTTCGAACCAACTTCCCAACCAAACAAGGACAGAAGTTGCCCCGTCATGTCCTGACATTCTGATCATCTCAGTAGTTAACAGAGTAGATACAGTACACAAACAAATCAATTTAAACGGCCATTCAACTACTACGGCTTGCTACTGTAAGTCCCAGGTTATCTTGGTTTTATGCAATGAGGATTCCTCAGTTCTTACTATGAGCAAGCAAGGATAGTCTATCCAGTCAATCAATTGCGCCAATCATGAATTAGACGAGTCCCAGCGGGACGTCCGTCATCAATATACAATAATTAATATAATATAAGCAGATATCGCTCCCTGCCCGTGTGGCAGATTTGCAGTATCTGTAGAAACCAGCCGGCCTGTCGGGCACTTAATAGTCCCCAAGAGGGCTGCCATGTAAGAACTCGAGAATCCATTCTCTCCATGCAATCATTATTTTATTTAACTTAATAGCCTCTATGTTAAGTAAAATCCCATGCCGTGGGTCATGGTCATTCAGAATGAGTACCTTTGTACGGGGTACGATATGCACAACTCTACAACAATACCCGTGCGGTTAGGTTGTAGGTCTTACATAGCATAATACAACAATCAAAACTAACCACGGAATAATCATGCCTTGACCATAAAGTACACATGCTTCTTTGTAGAAAAGTAAATAAATAAATTGAAGCCTGTATGTGCCTGTATGCCAACATTCGGGATCAGCCAGTCGATTACAATAGTTCATAGTTCATATGAACGTGTCTCATTCATTCAATTCAATAAGACGACTAGCCAGTCTCTTTGTTCCAACTAGGAACACATGATCAATTATTAGTCAAGGTCACAATCATTATCAATGGTGACAAGGCATGAAAGTCAACTAGTATTCAGTGGGGTCGAGTCTACAACTCTCAGGGTTTAATTCCAGTCATACTGGATATCCATAAACCAATCAAGACACAGGACACGTTCTACACAACCATATATATTAAAAATGTTAACATGCTAAGATTATCGAGTTCATGCAAAAAGGCGTAAGGATGTAATTGGAGAATTATCATGCCACCATTAAATGAATAAATTATAGAGCAATAGAAGCACCAAGGTTAGATTACGCCAAGGTTGGTCTATGCCCAAGTTTTACGCTAAGGCCAACAAGTTACGCCAAGCTTTATGCTGTGGCAAAATACGCGCGCAAAGAACGTACGCGTAAAAAGTAACGGAACAAGTTGCGTGTAAAACTCGTTTTACGCCGAGCCAAGGAGCACGCGTAAAGAAGAGCTACGCGTAAAAATAGGGTTATGCGTAAAAAGATTGAGTTTACGCCTGAAACACTGCGCGCGTAAAAGTAAAGTTTTACGCCTGAAAGAATACGCATAAAAAGGGAATACGCCAAGTTAAGTAGACTTGCGTAAAAACATGTTCACGCTGACACGAGTGATCGTGGGCGTAAAAACTCCATATTACGCTAACACGTAACAACGTGGGCGTAAAGACTCAATATTACGCTGGCACGTATAACGTGTGCGTAAAGGGCTCAATATTACGCTAACACGTAACAACGTGGGCCTAAAGGGCTGATGCTACGCGAGCACGTATAACGTGAGCGTAAAACATCTCCCGAACTCCAAATCCCGTGGAACCTTCATTCCCAAGCAGACAATGGAACTCCCATGGATCAGAATGGCGTGTAACACACCCTCAACAATCTGGAACGAACAGAACTTGGAAATACGAAAGTTTGATAGATCCAAACCAGTAAAATCCGAAAAAAGGAATTTCTAGATCTACTAAAAATAAGACTTCAAAATACAAAATGCCAAGTTCTAAACTCTCTTAGGATCACGAGAGGAAGATAAATGAACCATAAAAATGGGTCCTCATGTAGAAGCAAGATGTACTTGCCTATGGGTTTGGTAGGTGGAGAGAGTAATGAGGAAGAAGAAGAAGAGTAATGGTGAAGGAGAGTAATGAAGAGAGAGAAAGGAGTGGGCTTTAAATGGAAGGGGTGGTGGTAGGTGGGGGTTTGTTTCGGTTCATGTTGAACCAACATACTAATCCAATCCAAGCCGAACCCAAGGTATAGCTAAAGCAGAGTATAAAAGCAGGAAATAAAATGCAGAAATAAAATTGCAGAAAAATTAATTTGTGTGAATTAAAGAAATTTAGATACAGGATAACACACGATAAATATTAAATAAATACATTCAAATAGTACATGCATAAAAATACGTATTCTGGGAACGGGAAGTGACACACGTTCTCTTGGCTCCCTCGTAATTTTATGCACCTAGATCGTATTGATGATGACAAAGAGGTATATGTTGATGAGAATCGGGTATGTATAACCGATAATGTTAATATTTATGTCATATCGTATATACTACTAGATTAACACCTATTAATTCTTGTAATTTTTCGTCATCTGTTTAGGTCATTTCTTGCACAGGGGCCTACTTACTCGGCTTAATAAGTGCAGTTGTTTTTCCCGACTCATCATATATGGTAAACTTGCATTTTTTACCATTCTTGGAAGTTTTAACAACACCTACATGTCACGCATGGGGAGCATCAATGTTGGTATATTTATACAACTCCATGTTAGATTTTATACGTGTGCTGCCAAATAATAAAGTTATAAAAAAAATTAAATGGATACATGACTAATACAGGTATTAAAATTATTGTTCATTTTATATAAAGTTATAATTTGTAGACTTATATCGAGTTTTTCTTTTCTTTAATAGGTTTGGTCCTACGAACATTTTTTCATTGGTAGACTGGAATTGATTCCAACGTTGGTAAATTTCCAGTAGCTTTACGCTAGATTACACCTGCAATAGATCCAGCACATTGTGTTTACTCGAACGCCTCCATATCGGGGGCGATTTGATACGCTAAAGTATATGGAGGTAAAATATGTTAATTATTCATTTATTAATCCTTTTTGCTTATCAGAAAAGAAATTCTATTCCATGCATCAAAATATTGATCAAAAGATGTTCTAAAACACCCTAAAAACCATCTCCAAGAATGAGTGCTTTCACTTTTAGCAACAACATAAGCAATTGGATATAATTGGTAATTAGGATCATAAGCACAAGCAATAAACACGATGGCTCGATATCTAGATGAAAGAAAAGTAGCATCGGTACTAATCACAGGTAAACATCCACTTAAAAATTCATTAATGCATGCCTTAAAACATATAAAAATTCTTTCAAAACTATTATTTTCATTAGTCTTTATAAAACATCTACTGCCTGGATTTGTCTCGATAATTGTAGAAGCATACTGCTCAAGACTACCATAAGAATCAATATAACTACCATTTGTTTCAGATAAAGCAATTTCTCTAGCTTTCCAAGCTTTTGAATATTTGATACGTATTCGGTGCATCTACTGCCTGGATTGTACATTAATTTGAAGAATAAAGGTCCATGCTTGTTCACTATTTAAATTTATACAATTAGATGCAAAAATGTGTACTAATATAAATTCATCAAAATCGATAGAAATTTTTTTAGTAATTAAATTACATAAACTACCAAACGTAATATTCCGATAAACTATAAGAAGTTCTGTTAAACCGCCATCATAAGCTAACCCATTTAGTATGCCGCCAAGTGAGCATAATATTGTTATGCTTTGATCCATGTTGGTAGTGAGCTTCTGAATGGAAAAGAGAGGAAGATAATGTTGAATCATTCTTCTGAAGAAATAATTTGGAATGAGTAAGAATAGAGTTGAGAAAGAAAGTAGAATAAATTTGATTTGAGGAAGAATAGAGTGTTGTATCCTAATTTATAGAATAACAAAAATAGTCGTTAGAAGTAGCAACGGTTATAAAAATAGCCGCTGGGATCCACATCCTAGCAAATAAAAAAAAGGCTTTCTGAACAATGGCATCCCCCTTCCCCTCCCCCCCCCCCTTCCGGCACCTTGCTCAAATTCCGCCAGATAGTCTGTCGGAATGGACTCCTACATGCAATTTCGCCAAAGTTGTTACTCTCTCTACAATTTCGCTAAACTACGACACCCTATAGTAAATTTTCTGTAATAGAAATTTGGTACAGGCCCTTCAACTTCTTGGGGGCAATGGTAGAGGGCATTTTCCAACCTTTAACCTCCTATTTTGTACATGCAGTATGTATAATCATATTAAACCATTAGAAAAAATGCATCAATATTCTTTATAGTGGAAAAAAAATTGTATCCAACTTCCATTTTAGAAGTAAGAATTAATTCATCCATTAAAAGTCACAATAGTTTTTACATTTTATTTCCTCCAGTAATTGGGACTTAGCTTTATTTTGGTGGCTCACCTTTATTTATGAGTTCGGCTATAGAAATTTAAAATAAGAACTTGCAATATAGATGTAACGCGTGAATTTTACTAACAATGAAAATGTACTTATTTTTCTCTTTAGTCCCTTTAAAGAGTTAAGAGATGAGATGCACGTAATCCAACGACTTTTCATGGCCGAGTTTAAAAAATTAAGAATTCATGAGTTCCTCTAGGATTTTTGTTTATTTAAGGATGGATTCTAACCAACCAACAAATTCTCCAACATTACAACTACGTCATCTCATTTTTCTTCAAATTTTGCATTGCACGTGTATAAATTACCAAAAATCTCCCTAGATGTATAAAGTGCAATATATGCAATTTTTCTTATAGAAGTCCCCTCCCATATCTGCGGATATCACATATTAGTATATATCACATGTTAGATTTATATATCTGTAAAATAAAAAATTAGATTTATATATCAGAATGATAGTAAAAAAAACAAATATAATTTAAACATAATAATTATTCTGAGATTTATTATACCTAAAATATAATTTCTATAGTATAAAATTAAGTTAAAAGAAACTAAACCTCTTAGATAATCTCAACTATGACAATCTAACATTTACAGAAAAAAGAAATAAAAAAACAAGGATATAAATATGAGATATATTAAAAACATTTTATTTAATACAAAACAAATTTTTAAAAGGTTTAGGATTATCAATCTAATACAGGCCGCACCAAATAGCCAAAGTAGATACAATAATTTTCAAAAATATACAAAAAAAAAAACTCATGCTTCAGAATTAAACTAATATATTTTTATTGTTTAAAATACATAAATTACAATATATAATTTTATGGTGTTACAAATGAACTAGTAAACATCAAGTTAAGAATTGTATAATTTGTTAGATAATATTTAACAAATCAATGTTATTTGTGTAATTTGTTAGATTATAATTTGTAACAAATCAATATTATTTGTTACGTATTTTGAAGCCTATCTATTACATAAAATTGTCTACTGTTACATATTATCGTTATTTGTTACAATAAGGACGGTGACATATATCTGTAACTTGTTATATGTTATTGTTATTTGTTACATATAAGGGCAATATGTGACATTTACTTGTAACTTGTTACATGTTACTTTTATTTATCACATATAATGCACATATGTGACGTATACATGTACCTTCTTTTTAAAAAAAACATAAAATTGATATGTATCTTTTAATTAGAAGCTGTAATAATTGATTAAAAGTATATACAGTGGGTATTTGGTGATATGTGTGTGAATGAGGTTACCATGGCGACGCTCATATACCTATTAATTGTATAACTAAACAACATAAAGCATGAAAATACTCAATCTAGCCTTAAAACTCTATTAAATGGTTTCTCGTCATTTTTTATATTTTATGCAATTTTTTAGGAATTTTTATGCTAATTAAAACTCAATATATATATATATATATATATATATATATATATATATATATATATATATATATATATATATATATATATATATATATATATATATATATTAGGCTGTAAGAATTACCATTTGAAAATTGTGTCCTAGAATCCCTTGAAAGTTGCCACATAGGTTTATAATAGCCCTAGTCTTTTTCAAAAAATATGGGGATTTTTTTTAGGTGACTTGGTATTTTTAAGAAGCATAAAACTATTTTTTTCTCTATTTAAATAAACCCAAAAAACTAATTTCTAATTAGTAAAACCATTTTCAACATAATTGCCTAGAGAATCCGGGTTAGACACGCTAACACTAATGTGATCCAACCCGCTGTTTAGGTCATAAATCATAATTGTTGATCTTATATTGATTAAAAGATAACCATAAGATTAAACCTATTATATATATCTCTACCCAACCTTAACCCAATAATATAAGTTACTGATCCTACACGTTCGATCTTGCAAGATTTGATATTAATTATCGAATTTACCGACTTAAACCCGCATCACGACCCATAACACGCGCCAACCATACCCGATCTAACCCATTCACTTACCTATAAATATAACAGTTCTTCTTGTCCTCCGACTCAAAACCCAATTTTTAGTCTCCTTGTGTCTATTGCTTGTCCCATTGTGTCTGTCTTTCCATGACCATCATATACCTCTCCTAATCTAAAAAAAATCACCACTAATCGCTTCCTTTTCTACGTGAGCCTTGATGACACATCACTCCAAGAGCCTTGATACCAAGTTAAACTCGGACACTCGAAGGGTGCATTGTAATATCTTGTATCCTTCATGGTGTTAAAATGACCTGTAACTGTTATGTAGATAGTTTGTATTAGATTTCTAACGATTATTTGCAGGGACGATAAATTATGATATCTATTTTACATGAAAAAACATATTAGTCGTGTGTAAGAATCATGGCGTTAATCGGTCCGGTCCGGGTCGGACCGATCACATTTGAATCGGGCCCAGCCCGGACCGGGTTAGTAAGCGGGCCGGGCCTGTCCCGGCCTGGTCTTGGTACTGGCAACCCAGCTCGGACCAGCGACCCGGCCGGGGTAGGGCTGGGCCGGTCCGGGCCTGTTCGCGGGCGGGCCGGGCTCGGGCCCGTTTTTCGGTTTTTTTTTTTTTTTTGGTTTTTTTTTTCCGATTTTCACATTTTTTTATTAATTTTTCATTTTAATCTTTTTAAGTTTTCTTTAATTTAATTTAATCTATTTTATTTTACTTTTTTATTTTATTTTGTTTTGTTTTTCCCTTCAAATTTATATTCTATATATTTGAAGTTAAATTATGTTATTTGATTTTTTTTAAGTTTTCTTTTAAATTAATTTTTTAACTTTCTTTTTTAATTAAATTTTGTTTTATTTTTTCCTCCTCTTTTATCCGGGCTTGGGACCGGCAAGACAAGCTTTGCTTGTCATAGGCAGAGTTAAAAAATTTTGTTTTTAAGTTTTCTTGTTTTAAATTTTTTTAAGTTTTTTTTTTAAAGTTTTACTTTTAAAGTTATATGTTAAGTTTTAAAAATTTAAAGTTTTAAAGTTAAATTTTAAGTTTTAAAGTTTTTTTTTAAGTTTTAAAGTTTTTTTTAAAGTTTAAAGTTTTAAAGTATTTTTTTAAAGTTTTAAAGTTTTTGAAGTTTTTAAAATTTTAAAGTTTTTAAAGTTCTTTTTTTTGGAGGGTCATACCTTAGACTTGAGTCATTCTTCTTGCTCCTCCTCCTCGGTTGCAGAAGCTTCACCCAATCCAAGCGATCCGAGGTCCAACTCACTGATGTCACATCTCTCTTGTTTTGGGTTCTTTTTTCTGCTAAAATCTAGTCTTGAACGCAAACACAAGCTAGTTTATTAGCATGCGAAAATATTTCTTTTAAAGCAAGTCTCATTTGTTTAAAGAGTCTAATAGTCCCTTTTCTAGCAGCGCCTATAGTAACTCTTTTAAAACAAAAATTTAAAGCAATTGTGGCATAATCATATAAAGATTCACTTTCACCCGAAGTGAATAGAAGTTCATCAACAATAATATATTTAGTAAATTCAGTTTTATGACCGGCAGCTGAATAGAAAAACGTACCCACCGAAGAAGCCGCAGTGCCTCCAAAACTTATCTGAGTTTGGGTAGCCGGAATTGAGCTTGGGCCGTAGCAAGTATCGCAGTGTCTTGAGAGTGTGCCCGTGCCACCTCCCCTCTTCTATTTGTATATACGGAAACATTTCTTGTATTGGGCCCCGTACGGAACTGGTTCACCTTTTTGATCTAAAACAAGTGAGCCATCAGGTTTAGTTTCATTAAGAAGAATAAAAAATTTCCAAACTTTTGCTTTTTGCTTCCGCTTTACAATATTTGGTATATTGATACCAATTTCAGGAGGGGAACCAACTAAATCATCATGAATAAGATTTTCCTCAAAAGACGTATTATAAATTTCATAAGGATCACTAGCTTGGTTTGAACCTTGTCCGGCCATTTAAAAAAAATAAATAAAAATAGAGAAAGGATTATAAAGATGGAGAATACCGGAAAAAAATTAATAGAAAATTAATTTTTTGCAAAAAAAAACTAGAGAGATGGAGGAAATAAAACTATTTTGTAAATGTAAATTAAAAAAAACAATTAGAAAGGGGGAAGTCGTAGATCGCCGGCATTGCTTGATTGGGAAGTCGTAGATCGCCGGAATTTAGAACACAACTTTCTTGAAACCTTCTTGTGAATTTTTTTTAGATGGATTGAATTGTTTGTGTTTGCAAAATAGGTTTCATGACAAATTTATAGAATTTTTTGGAAGCCAAATGACCTCCCATACCCTCCAAATATAGTTGTTGTAGGTTTTTGGTCATTTTGGACTAAATGACCAAAATACCCCCTAAAACGGTCATAAAACGGTCACAAAATGGGGGTATTTTGGTAAAAGGGGGCCAAAGTTTGAAAAAAAAAAAATCAAAATTCAAAAAAAAAATGGTTCTCCCGGCCGGTCCGGGCCGGGGTCGGGCTTGGGCAGGCCGGTCTGGGCTGAACCCGGCCGACTGTTAAACATTAAAAAAAAAAAAGTCGGGTCGGACTGAGCCGGGCTCGGGCTTGGTTGAGAGAACTCAGCCCGGACCCGATCGAAGGGGGGCTTGGGCGGGCCGGACTGGGCCGGGCTAAATAGACGACGGGTTAGGACGGACTCGGGCCGGTCCGGGGCTGAACCGGACCGGGTCACACCATGAGGTAAGAATCACCATAGGATGATAATCATATATTAGTGTTCTTACATTATAAGTTGAACCAGGGATAACGGAAAGACCACTAATAATTATTTTGTTTCACATAATTATCGGATATAAACAATTGATGAAGATATCAAGGCTACAAACTATCCAATCTATCAATTTAAGCTCATCTCGTGTACTTCACAAGTAAAGGTCGAATTGGTGGGCAGTATGCAAAGGCAAAGCTAGGAATATTTTTAATGTTGACGAAATTGCCTAGTAGGAGGATGAGATACCTCTTATAACAAATACAATAGATGTGAACTCTACATAAATTATTATGTGTCTAATCAAGTAGAAGAGGTAGAATTGGAGGAAAATGAAGGCGATATACCTCCACGCCCCACCCCCCGGTTCCTCCTTCAGCTGCACCGCCGTCACCAGCGCCGACTCCTTCCTCCTCTCCTCCGTCCAAGCCCTCGCCTACGCCGCCATTTCCTACTCCCTCTACGTTCCGGCCCACGCCGCCGCCTCCCTTGGACACTAGCGGTGCCGGCAGGTGGTCCTCTCGGACCCCATTCCTAGTGTTGTAGGAGGAGGATGAGGGGCGGTGTGGGGGTGGAGCCTTCGGTCGGTGCGGGAATGAGCGCTCATACTGCAAGGGCCTATTACATAATGGATACAGGGTTGTAAAAAAATTATACAGTCCTGACAACATACAAAACTGTAAAAAATTTCTACAGTCCTGACTGAATTCAGGATTTATGTTGGTTGTCAAAATTTTTGACAGACAATATATTGGCAGACTGTCAATTTTTTTTGACAGTCCTGTATCTGTGATGGACATCCCCTCAATAAAGTTTTTTTAAGTGACAAATTTATAAATAAAGAAAAATACCTAGACAATCTCGAGTAACTTTTGCAATGCCTTTATAAATTACTTTAAAAATCATTATTTTGTATAAGGGTACCATGTTTAGGACATAATTAGACTTTGGGTACTAAGTTTGTCCGTTTTAGACTTTGGGTACTCGAACTCTTTAATAACATATTTTAGTGACCAACATTCATCATTAAAAATCTTATTTCGTCATGAAAAAGTCCAATTTTATCACTAAAATATGTTGCTAAAATTTTTGAGTACTCAAAGTCTAAAATGAACAAACCCAAATCCATTATCCAAAGTCAACCTCGTACGTTATACAAAATAATCCTTAAAAAACCCACCCCCAAAGTCCAGCTACCAAACAAACCCAAGTAATGGCTAAACCACACTTGTCTGACGCAAACATAATGCCGGACCTAAAATCATGAGCATACAGACTTAATCCCATCCGATCGGACCCCCGTGATCTTCTAATTTATAGGTTCATCGGGCTAGGGTTTCTCCCCGTTCCCCCTCTCTTGATTTCTCCGGTGATCGCCGCCGGCTGCAGCATTGGCGGAAGAATCGGCGGCGTCGGCGACCAGAGAAAGGTGTGTTCTGTCTCTCCCCTCTCTCCTTCTCGTCCCTTTTTCTTGTTCTCCAAACAATCAAGTAGCTCATAGCTTACTCTTTCAGATCAATGGAAACTGAACCTTCTTCCGAAGCGATGGATCTCCATGCCAGTGCACATGTCGACTCAGACGGAGCAGTCGCCGACGACGATGAAGCTGTAATTTTTTTTCTTCCTCATGCTCTATTCTGTGTACATGCGCAATTATGAACAGCCCGCAAAATTGAGGAAGAACTTTGTCAACTATGTTAGTTGCTATCAAGGAAGCACGATTGAGTACTGGATACGACACTGACACTCCGAAAAATACCACGACATACCAAAATCAATGCTGTGTTCCTGGCGTATTCGTGTCTGTGTAACATAGCTGCTATTGAGGAGAAAGTTGTAGTCTCAACAATGCCAAGAAACGTCCGTGGGGGTGTAACCCGTTGGGTACACCGGAGGGTCCCATGGGGATGGACATGGTTCGAATCCCTCCCTAGGCATTGTTCGGCGGCCCAGAGAAAAGGACACCTCAAAAAAAATGCCAAGAAACTAATTAGAGGGTCACATGCTATTGAAGAACAAAAAGGTTCTTAAATTCTTTGTGGAAGAAGAAATGGGAGAATTTTATTATGGTGGAAGAGGAACTCTAAATTTCTTGATGGAATAGGAACTCTAAATTTCTTGATGCTCTTTGCGAGCTATATGTACCTCTATTTATACTAGAAGCTTATGCTATAACTATATATGAACAAAAGATAAGAACTTAATATAGAAAAATAAGAACAACCAATTAATCTAGAAGATACGTAAATAATGTAAAAGATAAACACCACAAAAGTGGTCATCTCCAATATCCTCCCTTAACCACTGTTGTCTGCTTTGCACATGCCGAGTTGACTTTGCAACTTCTTGAACATCTCCGTCTTTAATCCTTCGGTGAATAGGTCTGCCACATGATCTTTCGTCCATGTACTAGACATCTCCGGGTTCAATGCTTTGGTGAATAGGTTAGTTGCATGATCTTCCGTTGTGTAATAGACGATCTCGATTGTCTCGTCCTTACGAACACTTGAATGAAATGATATCTCACTCCAATGTGACTCGGATCTTCCATAGAAGATTGGATTCTTTGTTGTTGAGATCATCGAGCTGTTGTCACATACAACTTGGTTGGACCATCTTGAGGATTGGTCAACTCCTTGAGCATTCTTCGGAGCCACAATATTTAGGATAAACACATCAAATTAATTTTTTATAATGAAGTCACATCACTTTTTATAATGAAGTCTATGATCAAATTGATAAACGCATCAAAATCTTGCGTTCTGATAATGCTTTGGAGTATACTCAGTCTTTAAACAACTTCTGTGTTGATCGTGGCATTATTCATCAAACCAGTTGTGTTCACACCTCTCAGCAAAATGGTATAGCCTAATGCAAACATCGACACCTTTTAGATGTGGCTCGAACTCTCATGTTCAACATGCATGTCCTTAACAGTATTGGACATTTGTCGTTCTTACTGAATGTTATCTAATTAATCGCATACCATCATCTGTATTAAATAATCAAGTTCCATTCTCCATATTATATACAGGTGTCCCCCGTTTTTTCTTACCTCCTCGAGTGTTTGGGTGTGTCGCTTTTGTTCACAACTTGAAACCTAATCGAGACAAGTTGTCTCCCCGATCTCTGAAGTGTCTTTCTTGGTCAACCTTGTACTAAAAAAGATTATCGTTGTTATAGTCCACAGTCACGCAAGTATTATGTCACTACAGATATTACATTCTTTGAGTCTGGCCCTTTCTTCCCTCAGGAGACCGTTTTATTCTATTTTTATCAGATTTAGTATCTTCCATACCATTTTCGGTCGTTACTGGATCAGTTTCTGTCTCCATTCCTCCTTTATAGGTTTATCAGAGATCTAATGACAGGTCGGTGGTTTTGTAGAATTTAGCCCTCAACTAATCAACTTCCGAGCCTACGATTTTTGTTTCCATCACCACAAATCCAGATGATATTTCTATTGCTCTCGGAAAAAGTAAACGCCTTTGTACCACAAAAAACAACATCCCATCTCTAATTATGTTTTATTGCACCGTGCTTCTTCATCTTTTCATGCATTTGCTGTTTCATTGTCTTCCATTTCCATTTCCCAAACTTATAAGCATGCTATGTCATCTTCTGGTTGGAAAAGTGCAATTGATGAAGAGATGTGTGCTTTACATCAAAATCAGACTTGGAAGCTTACATCACTTCATGTTGGAAAGAAGACAGTGGATTGTCGATGGGTGTGCACTATTAAGTATTATCTGGATAGTTCAGTTGAGCACCTCAAGGCACGATTGGTTACAAAAGGGTATACTCAGACATATGGTGTGGACTATATGAAGACTTTCTCTCTAGTGGCTCGACTGAATTCAGTTCGGATTCTTGTCTCTGTGGCGGTTAATCGTCAATGACCTATGTATCAGCTGGACATAAAGAATGCTTTCTTGCATGATGACTTATATGAGGACGTTTATATGGATTAACTACCGTGGTATGCTGGGGACTGGGGATGTAAGTGAAAAACTCGTATGTCGACTGAAGAAAGCATTATATGGGCTGAAGCAATCACCTCGAGCTTGATTTGACAAGTTCAGTTCAGTTCTTATTCGGTATAGGTTTTGACGCACCACGTCAGATCATTCAATATTTTGTCATTCCTCCTCAGCATGTATTACCGTGTTGATTGTTTATGTTGATGATATCATTATATATGGGAGTGATTATGCTGGAATTGTAGACTTGAAGGCATACTTTAGTCGTCATTTTTATAATAAGGATTTGGGTCTTCTTCGATATTTTTTTGGAATCGAGGTTGCTTGATTTAAGAAAGGTGTGTATCTATCGCAGCGCAAGTATGTTCTAGACTTGCTCTTAGAGATTGGGATGTTGGAGTGTTGGCCAATTGAGACTCCTATAGATTATCATGACAAGCTTGATGCTGACAGGGGAGAGTTATTTGAGGACGTTGGACATTGTAGGTGGCTGGTTGGAAACTTATATATCTTACTGTTACATGACCAGACATCACCTATGCAGTTGGAGTAGTTAGTCAATTTATGCATGCCACTCGGCAACCACATTGGGAGGCTTTCACATTATACGATATTTGAAAGGTACACCTGAAAGGATTTGTTGTACAAACCTTCACAGTTGCTTACGGTGACGGAGTTTAGTGATGCTAATTGGGCAGACAGTCCCAGTGATAAGAGGTCTACTTCTGGCTGTTGTACATTTGTGGGTGGCAATCTTGTTACATAACGTAGTAAGATGCAAAATGTTGTGGCTCATTCTAGTGCGGAGTCCGAGTACAATGCGATGGCTCATACTGTCATGCCTCCGACCCGAAAAATTGCTCGTACTCGTATCGATTTATCCGAATCATTGTCCTTGCTGGGGCGTGATGCCGTACGAGTCTGGAGTTGCACTCGTACAAAGCAAGATGACAAGTTCTCAAATGGTTATCTTTGATTTGATATTAGCAACGAAGGAAACAGAGTATACGAAACAATTCTCTTTATTGATAAATGAACTGAGATTACATAGGCTTTCAATAGCCCAACTGAATTTGTCCACAAATGATTTCACCGTTCCATACATCATGCCTTCTATATCTCGGCCGCATCATCCTGTTGCAAGTCCGAGTGTCAAGGCGATCGCACGCTTCAAAACGCTACGACATTCCATGCCTCAGCGCGATCAAGCGAAGCTCCGCCACGAGCAGACCATTCCCTGAACCTGCTAGCAAACTAGTAGAGGATTAGTACTTTCGTCATTGCTGTACTGATCAAAGACCCACTTAACAAACGGACATTTAGTAATGTATTGATTCATGCAAGCATACAATTTAGTTCTCTTTCTATGTTCTCCTTAGGATCAGTTCATAGCATATTCGAAGACTGTAAAGCATGTTATCATGGCAAGCATGTTATTTCAATACGTATAAACACGCAGGCAACCAATAGCAATCTCGTGTTGTTTCGTGACTTCTTATCAACATCGACGCACTCGTCCTTGCACCGACGCAAGGTGAATACACCTACCATCTTTTCCTGTCATGTTATAAGTGTACTCTATGCAGGATCTATGTGCAGGATATATGTGTACCTTGCACTTTCGATCCATCGTTCCTTAACTATATGAAGGTCACTAGCTTTTCGGGCTAGAATAGACTTATATTCCTCAAATCACATATGTAAGACGATGATCACTCTGTGCGGTTGCTAACCCAAACAATCAGAGGACCACCGAAATACTTGGTAAGTGGATTATCACATTCAATAGCAGGTCGCTAACCGTCTACATGAAGTGCACCAACAATACCAACTTTACCCAATATCCCTCCTCGGCCGAACGGTCCCAGCGCCCTGGCGTACCACATTCGAAGGATGCCCGTGCACAGGCTTCTTCATATCTTTAAATCTATTTGACCATGCAACACATCTTATCTTTCATACAACCAAGCAAATTCGCCTATCTCTATTTCAATTGGCACAATGCCCAAATGTTCATCAACGAACGCCCCGAAGGCCACAAACATTTTCGAGGCACCATGCCGCATCCAACAGTTCCGCCACATTCGTGCGCAACTGTTCTTTTCGCAAGTATGCCATCTTTTGTAAGTCTCGTGCACGTACGCACGCTTTGATATAGTTGTTCGCCATTCCTTGCTTCGTGCATTCGATGCACGCTTCGATTCAGTATTTCCATGTTCTACGCCTTAGTGTTCAATGCGTTAGACTTAAGTTCCTTCCCTCCGACTCGTGCAACTGAGGCACGTCCCGATAGGGTATTCAATGTTCTATAGCTCGTGTACTGAGGCATTCGCACCGATATAGTCTTTCAATGTTCTAGCATACTAACCCGTGCACGGGGACACGGAATGACTCGTGCGTTGAGGCACTTGTCGATACATTTATCCCATGTTCTTATGGCTTGCGCACCGAGGCGCTCGTCTTTGCGATATTCATTGTTCCATAGCGACTCGTACGTTGATGTACATTTCATTTCAATTGTTCTATCTAGTGTTCGATACGCACTATGTTTATCTCTCGATCGAGCCACGCCTGTGGTCTCGATAGGTTAACTTAGCATACAACGATATATTTTACTTAGGCATGAAGGAGTAGAAAAGAGAAGTCAAAGTCCTCCCATCTTAAGCCGATACGTCTTGTCGTTTCGCCGAGCCGATGCAGCTCGATTTCATAACTTGTTGCGCGGCCAACTCTTCTGAGTTGGTCATTCGAACACTTTGCGCTACGTTGAATTATCCAAGCGATTTGGCCTGCCGTGCCTATACTTCAGTCCGTAGCAAGGCGACGATTTGGTTTCGCGGACACCATTTTAAATAAGGCAAAATATCAACCTCTTATATTTCAGCGTAAACGTATAGCCTGCACACGAAACCAACTAAAATCAATACTTGTCCGAATCGGACTAATGCCTTGCGTCGATTCGATTTCTTAGAATCTTCGAGCCGTCTCAATGCTTTCTCTCAGGCCAACTTAACACTTGCATCGATCTTACGCGATGCGTTCCTCGGGTCAACATAACTCTTTGCATCGATCCGACTCGATACATTCTCGGGACAAGGTAACTCTTGTATCGATTCGCATCGATACTTAATCGGGTCAACGCGACTCTTCGAGTCAATGACTCAGCATAATGCACCGTGCAGAGCGAGGCATTACATAGTATACCACTCAAAATAAGGTTCGTCCTCGAACCGAAACCAACACTCAATTCAAGTATTTCTCCAGATCGTTTCACGATCTCGTCCAAGTATCGTTGTTCCATTTCAAACACTTGTGCAAGCTTTCATTAACTTTCAGTCTTTCCTGCAGCTCAATTTGAATTTAGTGTACAACTTGATTTGGATCGTACACCTATTCAAGGCGTCCCAAAAATATGTGTATTTCAGCCAAGTCCAGTGGTAGAAAATTAGGACAAAGCTGATAGGTAAATTTCAATCCTATGCTTGTCATCTCGTACTCTCGATCGGACTTATCTTTAGCGAATGTTCTCAAAATTTTATCGCATACGTATATTCGATACATACGTGATTCATTCAATAAGGTCACTGCACGCGACGTGATTCAAAATCGCATTTCTCGTTTCGTATGTTTCGTATGGACCATCAATTCTATACGTCGTGTCGAGCCGTCGCGCATCCGATCGCAACGATCCTTCGTAACGCCTTGCGTTCGAAATCGCTGTCCAACTATTTCCGAAGTCTGGCTATGCAACTTATCTCGACACAATTTTCTTTTGTTTGACTTGCAAAAGCATCAACATCCAGGACTACGCCCGTCAGATAACTGACTTAGACATCGTGCTCGATTTTTTTCGACGCAACTTTTAAATTGACATTGCACAAAGGCCACAATCTATCCGACACAAAGTTAAGTTCGAGTCGATGATGCTCAAAAGCAACAATCGTTTTGACGCAAAGGTCTCTTCGACGCGTCTCACGTTCTATTCCTATCGAGTAGGAACTTCCTAGCCAAACTTCCAACTTGTCTGTCTCGCAACATCAAATATAAGTTCGATTTATGCAAGCTCAATGGCAAGGTGAATCCAAAACCTAACGACATAACTCATAAGTCATTTTCTTACCGTTCGCTCTTGTGCATAGCACGATTCTCAAAATCGCCTAGACTTGTCATCAACATGCACCACATTATATTGGTTACCGATGCAATTTCATATGCGATATCGCATGGGTCATCTTACGGGTCTGTAACATTCACTTTGATTTGGCGGTCAAGTCTTCTAGGGTCAGCTGTCCCGAAGCTACGCTCGATAATTGTGGATCATTAACGAAGGACAGTTACTATGAACTTACTACGAACCATGCTATATCTTATTTCGGAGCCAAATCACGTTCCGACCATTTCTATGGGACTAATCCAAATCCGGACAAAACCATTTCTATCGGCGCAACTGATGCGCAACTATCCTCAGCATAATTCATGCACTACCGTTGATAATTCCACAATTTACGAAACATCTACTCGTATTGAGTTCGAGTCTTTCTACCCACTTGTCGACACCCGAGATGCTATACGCATCGAAACAAACGTCAACGACTTATAGTCTCGCCCAGGTAAATCATAAAGTTTATGATCAATCAGTTTGACGTTCTCGTATTGCTATAAAAATTTCGATATCGTTGGCCCGTCCTATTCGTATCCTCACATCGTGCTTACGTTTTCTTATGTATCAATTTTGATAGCACAAGGGTCAACTTTGAATCTGTTTCAACGTCGACTTAGTTCGTATTGCATATATCCAAGTTCACTACAAACTCTTCCATACGCATCGACTCGTCTTTCTTATTCGCCGCATCCCGATATACTTTGATCGCGTAACTGAGTTACCGATTATCCAACATCGAGCCCTCGAGTTATACAATCACGTCCTCTAAGTTTTGCGTGTTTCAGTCGTACTCAAATGAGTTTCGCCGCAACGTAACCAACTATCTCTTAGGCACTATTTATCTGCATCAACGAACTCTTCACCGAAGTCGCACATCGTGCGATCCGATTATAATTCGCATCGTCCAACATTTCTATCGAGATCGCAAGTCGTGCGATTCGATTACGATTTGCCTCGCCCAACATTTCTATCGAGATCACAAGTCCTGCGATTCGATTATAAGTTCAAATTTCCTATCCCGTGGATCCGATTATTGCTTCAAGGCGTAATCGTTTCGTTAGTCTCGGTCGTTCGACCGACTTACAAATTTTCGTCCGACGTATCATTCATTGATACGAGTTTCCGTCCTATCGTTCCAACCTATTATCGAAGAACACTTGCATCACCATACCGTCATACAAATTTCCAATCGAGTCTTGGTACTCTCTCGTCCGTTGCGGACAAACCTTTTGAAATTCTCACAACGCGTCGATGCAATTCATCGCACAAGTGGTATAGCATATACCACTCAGAATCGAGTCATTCATCGCATACGTGGTATGACATATACCACTCGGAAATCAAGCTATTTTCCTCGCATATCATATTCGGTATGAACCAAAAATCTATTCTGACTCACGATTTCCGCAGTGATCATGGCAATCACAACCGTAACTTTTGATAAATCAAAATCCGACATAACTCGGCCAATGTATTCATTTGCCAACACAAGCTCGGTGCGCAACCGAACGATTCGTTCTATCGATTTATGATTTCAGTTCCTTCCGTTGCATCTCGTGCAACGTATTATTAAGTTTCAACCGTTGCATCTCGTGCAACGTTTTAAAGTCAGTCTCCTCCGTTGCATCTCATGCAACATTTTAATTCAGTTACCTCCGTTGCATCTCGTGCAACGTTTTAATTCAGTTTCCTTCGTTGCATCTCGTGTAACGTTTTAATTCAGTTTCCTCCATTGCATCTCGTGCAACGTTTTATTTCTGATATTCAAAGCCAATACTCGAATCTGTTCAACACATTCAATTTTCAACTTTCATTTTTCCTTGTAACGCATCATTCACAACTCGTTGCATTTGATACAACAACATTTCACGACTTTCATTATATCGATGCAACCAATATTTCTCACATCGACTGTTGCATTGAAACAACAAACATTTCGATTCATATTTCTCAACTTGTTGTACTTGCAGCAACTAACATCTCAATTCACATCTCGCGACTTGTTGCGCTTGCAGCAACAATTATTTCACGGCTTGTTGCACTCGATGCAACAAATATTTCGCGACTTCCTTAGCAAACATCATGTAATTTCCAAAACACATGCGGCAAAACTACACGATTTGTATTAGACTTACGAAAATACTACGTTGCCTGCGGTCCTTGCTTGCGGGACGTGACTGCGGGCAACGTGTCACCAAATCACTCTCCCCCCCCCCCCCCCCCCCCCCCCCCCCCCCGTTTAATGTAGGGCCCGCCCGTCGGTAAAAGCCAATAAAAAAAGTGTTACGTGGACCGCGGGCTAAAGTTGCGGGCCAATAATGCGGTCCACGTAGCATTGTTCTTAGACTTATTGTATGGAACATCCAGTGCGGCATCGAGTAGAGTCAAGAGTGATTTGATTGGTGGTGGACAACTCTTTGGAATTGAAAAGAAGCAAGCGTCCAGAGGAATTTGAGCCTAGAGCTCTGATACCAATTTGTCACGCCCGACCCGGAAAATCGCTCGTACTCGCATCGATTTATCCGAATCATCGTACTCACTTGGGCGTGATGCCTTACGAGTCTGGAGTTGCACTCGTACAAGGCAAGATGTCAAGTTCTCAAATGGTTATCTTTGATTTGATATTAGCAACAGAAGGAAACATAGTATACGAAACAATTCTCTTTATTGATAAATGAACCGAGATTACAAAGGCTTTCAATAGCCCAACTGAATTTGCCGATTGGCTACAACACTCAGGTTCTCTCTTGCCCACAAAGGATTTCACCGTTCCGTACATCATGCCTTCTATATCTTGGCCGCATCATCCTGTTGCAAGTCCGAGCGTCAAGGCTATCGCACGCTTCAAAACGCTACGGCATTCCATGCCTCAGCGCGATCAAGCGAAGCTCCGCCATGAGCAGACCATTCCCTGAACCTGCTAGCAAACTAGTGGAAGATTAGTACTTTCGTCCTCGTTTTACTGATCAAAGACCCACTTAACAAACCGACATTTAGTAATGTATTGATTCATGCAAGCATACAATTTAGTTCTCTTTCTATGTTCTCCTTAGAATCAGTGCATGGCATATTCGAAGACTGTAAAGCATGTTATCATGGCAAGCATGTTATTTCAATACGTATAAACAAGCAGGCAACCAATAACAATTTCGTGTTGTTTCGTGACTTCTTACCAACATCGACGCACTTGCCCTTGCACCGACGCAAGGTGAATACGCCTACCATCTTTTTTCCTGTCATGTTATAAGTGCTCTCTATGCAGGATCTATATATGTGTACCTTGCACTTTCGATCCATCGTTTCTTAACTATATGAAGGTCACTAGCTTTCCGGGCTAGAATGAACTTATATTTCTCAAATCACATATGTAAGACGATGATCATTCTGTGCGGTTGCTAACCCAAACAATCAGAGGACCCCTGAAATACTTGGTAAGTGGCTTATCACATTCAATAGCAGGTCGCTAACCGTCCACATGAAGTGCACCAACAATACCAACTTTACCCAATATCCCTCCTAGGCCAAACGGTCCCATCGTCCTGGCGTACCACGTTCGAGGGATGCCCGTGCAGAGGTTTCTTCATATCTTTAAGTCTATTTGACCATGCAACGCATCTTATCTTTCATACAACCAAGCAAATTCGCCTATCTCTATTTCAATTGGCACAATGCCCCAATGTTCATCAACGAACGCCCCGAAGGCCATAAACATTTTCGAGGCACCATGCATACGCCATCTTTTGTAAGTCTCGTGTACGTACGCACGCTTTGATATAGTTGTTCGCCATTCCTTGCGTCGTGCATTCGATGCACGTCTCGATTCAGTATTTCCATGTTCTACGCCTTAGTGTTCAATGCGTTAGACTTAAGTTCCTTCCCTCCGACTCGTGCAACTGAGGCACGTCCCGATAGGGTATTCAATGTTCTATAGCTCGTGCACTGAGGCATTAGCACCGATATAGTCTTTCATTGTTCTATCATACTAACCCGTGCACGGGGGCACGGAATGACTCGTGCGTTGAGACACTTGTCGATACAGTTATCCCATGTTCTTATGGCTTGCGCACCGAGGCGCACGCCTTTGCGATATTCATTGTTCCATAGCGACTCGTACGTTGATGTATGTTTCATTTCAATTGTTCTATCTAGTGTTCGATACACACTATGTTTATCTCTCGATCGAGCCACGCCCGTGGTCTCGATAGGTTAACTTAGCATACAACGATATATTTTACTTAGGCATGAAGGAGTAGAAAAGAGAAGTCAAAGTCCCCCCACCTTAAGCCGATACGCCTTGTCGTTTCACCGAGCCGATGCAGCTCGATTTCAAAACTTGTTGCGGCCAACTCTTCTGAGTTGGTCATTCGAACACTTTGCGCTACGTTGAATTATCCAAGCGATTTGGCCTGCCGTGCCTATAATTCAGTCCGTAGCAAGGCAACGATTTGGTTTCGCGGACACCATTTCAAATAAGGCAAAATAACCTCTTATATTTCAGCGTAAACGTATAGCCTGCACACGAAACCAACTAAAATCAATACTTGTCTGAATCGGACTAATGCCTTGCGTCGATTCGATTTCTTAGAATCTTCGAGCCGTCCCAATGCTTTCTCTCGGGCCAACTTAACACTTGCATCGATCTTACGCGATACGTTCCTCGGGTCAACGTAACTCTTTGCATCGATCCGACTCAATGCATTCTCGGGACAAGGTAACTCTTGTATCGATTCGCATCGATACTTAATCGGGTCAACGCAACTCTTCGAGTCAATGACTCAGCATAATGCACCGTGCGGAGCGGGGTATTACACATACAGCTTCTGAGATGATGTGGGTGCAGTCTCTTCTTTATGAAATGTGAATTATGGTTCATATTTGTAGTGCCCCGTCCCTACATCATGTCCCGTCCCTACACTGTCCCGTTTCTCGTCCACGCTCACTATTGATGATGAGCTGGACCTTGAATTAGCCAGTACATCTTTGGATACTATGAGCTTGGATTTTGAGCGAATCGATGATGATATCGATTGGCTTAAAATACCTTTAGATCATATTCCTGAATTGGAAGAATTACTCAAGTCTCCAATTAATGATCAGGACAACTTATGATTTAAAGACAGCTCCACAATATCATATTTATATACCCTTGACTTTACATATACCAGGGTATAAAGAATTAACTATCCATGCCCTCCTGGATACAGGAGCTGAGGCTAGTGTATTACAAGAAATATTTATACCTGAACACCTACGTATCAAGGTCGAAAGGCCATGTCGGTTAAACGACTTTATGGGAAAACAAGTCCAAGTAAATTATAAAACTAATATTCCTGTCCAACTACAGGATATACATGGAAATTCTAAAACATATGAATTTACGTTTACCTTATTACCTAAGGAGTTTGATTGTGATTGTCTACTGGGTATGGATAATCTACGCCATTATCCTCCATTTAATAAACATTATATAGACATTGATGGCATGTCTATACCTTGTATCCCATTCAATATCCATATGGCTGATATCTTTAAGCCACACGCAGCACAGCGTCGTGATAATAATAATACGAACAACGAGAAAGAAAAAGAAAAAATTTGTACATATACACTTCCGGCGGAAAATAATTTCCATAAGATTATCCATGGAATGTTAGAGCCATTATATTTTGACAATCCATTAAAATGGTTTGACAGAGCTCCTCGATTTTGCAAAATTGAGCTCTTAGACATACATAAAGACTCCAAGGTACGAGTCAATAGCATAATGGTATCTCCTTCAGATAAGGAGGAATTTGCTAAGCAGATAGACGAGTTAATTCGTCTAAAACTTATACAAAAAAGTTCTAGCGCTCATTCCTCTCCGGCTTTCCTAGTTAGGAATAGATTAAAAGAGGAAAAGCTAGAATGGTTATTAATTATAGAAAGCTAAACAGCTACACTAAGTTTGATGGGTATTTTATCCCTTCGGCAGAAAATCTAATAAAACAAATACAAGGAGCTAAGTTTTATAGTAAGTTTGATGCTAAATCTGGTTTTTGGCAAATAAAACTTGCTGATAAAGCATCCATTGAGTTAACAGCATTCAGTTGTCCTCAGGGACATTTCAAATGGCTTGTTATGCCCTTTGGACTAAAAAATGCTCCACAAGTATTCCAAAAGTGGATGAATTTCATATTTGGACATTTAGAATATGTTGTAGTATATATTGACGATATTCTTGTGTTTTCCAAAACCGCTTAAGAACACAAGGAGCATCTATTATCAGTAGTAAAACTACTACTAGATAACGGAATTATTCTGAGTCCCAAGAAAATCGAGCTGTTCAAAACGGAGATCGATTTCTTAGGGAAGATAATTAAAAATGGTCAAATAGAACTACAACAACATATATTCACTAAAATAAAAGATTTTTCTGAGGACTTTAAAACTTTAAAGGAACTTCAGAGTTTCTTGGGATTACTTAACTATGGCAGAAAATTCATTCCTCATCTTTCTGCTAGAGTTGAGAAATTACAAGATAAGCTTGCTGCTGAACAAGCAAAGTATAAACGAGATACGGGAGAACAGCCCCGTAAATAATCCTTTATTTCCCACTCGATAATGAAAAACTTGTTTTGCAGACCGATGCTTCTGATTTTTTTTGGGCAGGAGTGCTCATTGCAAAACTAAAAAAAATTGTAGCCTATACCTCGGGCAAATTTACAAAGACTTGCATGGCATATTCGAAGACTGTAAAGCATGTTATCATGGCAAGCATGTTATTTCAATACGTATAAACAAGCAGGCAACCAATAGCAATCTCGTGTTGTTTCGTGACTTCTTACCAACATCGATGCACTCGTCCTTGCACCGACGCAAGGTGAATACGCCTACCATCTTTCCCTGTCATGTTATAAGCGCTTTCTATGCAGGATCTATATATGTGTACCTTGCACTTTCGACCCATTGTTCCTTAACTATATGAAGGTTACTAGCTTTCCGGGCTAGAATAGACTTATATTTCTCAAATCACATATGTAAGACGATCATTCTGTGCGGTTGCTAACCCAAACAATCAGAGGACCCATGAAATACTTGGTAAGTGGCTTATCACATTCAATAGCAGGTCGCTAACCGTCTACATGAAGTGCACCAACAATACCAACTTTATCCAATATCCCTCCTAGGCCGAACGGTCCCAGCGCCCTGGCGTACCACGTTCGAGGGATGCCCGTGCACAGGCTTATTCATATCTTTAAGTCTATTTGACCATGCAACGCATCTTTTCTTTCATACAACCAAGCAAATTCGCCTATCTCTATTTCAATTGGCACAATGCCCCAATGTTCATCAACGAACGCCCCGAAGGCCATAAACATTTTCGAGGCACCATGCCGCATCCAACAGTTCCGCCACATTCGTGCCGCAACTGTTCTTTTCGCAACTACGCCATCTTTTGTAAGTCTCGTGCACGTACGCACGCTTTGATATAGTTGTTCGCCATTCCTTGCGTCATGCATTCGATGCACGCCTCGATTCAGTATTTCCATGTTCTACGCCTTAGTGTTCAATGCGTTAGACTTAAGTTCCTTCCCTCCGACTCGTGCAACTGAGGCACGTCCCGATAGGGTATTCAATGTTCTATAGCTCGTGCACTGAGGCATTAGCACCGATATAGTCTTTCATTGTTCTATCATACTAACCCGTGCACGGGGGCACGAAATGACTCGTGCGTTGAGGCACTTGTCGATACAGTTATCCCATGTTCTTATGGCTTGCGCACCGAGGCGCTCGCCTTTGCGATATTTATTGTTCCATAGCGACTCGTACGTTGATGTATGTTTCATTTTAATTGTTCTATCTAGTGTTCGATACGCACTATGTTTATCTCTCGATCGAGCCACGCCCGTGGTCTCGATAGGTTAACTTAGCATACAACGATATATTTTACTTAGGCATGAAGGAGTAGAAAAGAGAAGTCAAAGTTCCCCCACCTTAAGCCGATACGCCTTGTCGTTTTGTCGAGCCGATGCAACTCGATTTTATAACTTGTTGCGCGGCCAACTCTTCTGAGTTGGTCATTCGAACACTTTGCGCTACGTTGAATTATCCAAGCGATTTGGCCTGCCGTGCCTATACTTCAGTCCGTAGCAAGGCAACGATTTGGTTTCGCGGGCACCATTTCAAATAAGACAAAATATCAACCTCTTATATTTCAGCGTAAACGTATTCCTGCACACGAAACCAACTAAAATCAATAATTGTCTGAATCGGACTAATGCCTTGCGTCGATTCGATTTCTTAGAATTTTCGAGCCGTCTCAATGCTTTCTCTCGGGCTAACTTAACACTTGCATCAATCTTACACGATACATTCCTCGGGTCAACGTAACTCTTTGTATCGATCCGACTCGATGCATTCTCGGGACAAGGTAACTCTTGTATCGATTCGCATCGATACTTAATCGGGTCAACGCAACTCTTCGAGTCAATGACTCAGCATAATGCACCGTGCGGAGCGGGGCATTACACATACAACTTCTGAGATGATGTGGGTGCAGTCTCTTCTTTATGAAATGTGAATTATGGTTCATATTTGTAGTGTCCCGTCCCTACATCATGTCCCGTCCCTACACTATGTCCCGTTTCTCGTCCACGGGGTGCGAGATAAAGGAACACTGTCGCTATCGATTTGGTCGGAACCGATTGATCGTGATCAATTGAATCGATTGAACGGGACCGATTGAATTAAGATCATTTTCTCGTTATGAAATGGCTTCTTTGGAATCAAGTTTCATATCAGCAGTCTGCGTTCCAAGGAAAGACTATGTGGCTGAGGCTTGAGGGACCTCTCCGTTGCCTGGTTTTCATGTTGCGTTTGTTTCTTTGGCTTTGGTTTTATGAATGCATTTTCGTGAATATTTTCGATGGTATTCATGGCTTGCGTTCTTCGAATTTCGTATTTCATATCGAACTCATTGAATATGGCAGTGTTATGATCAGTTGCTTATGCGATTTCAAGTGATCGCGTAGGCCCGTCTAAGTGCAACCAACTGGTCCCTCGCCTCAATCAACCCAAGATGAGTGGCTGACCCTTCTCCCCTTTGACCCTTTTGTTCTTCAATCAATCGATATAATATTAGCTGAAAATGCAAAGTTACAAATGCTTACTTTCAATGAACTGTTGCACGATTTTTCACGTATACTCGCTATAGAACTGTTATGCTATGAAACTTCTACATGCTTGTTATATTATTCATGATATAGAACTATGTCAAACAAAAGATAGACTCATTGATTAAATGATGCCACGATAAGGCGGGACATGATGAAAATGGTTAAGTTCTCATAATATAGACCATGTTTGAGTAATTAGTTTAGTCTAGCACGGCCATAGACAACTTGTGCACAAGGTAAAATTTCCTCGAACAACACCCCGGGACCGATTCGGCCTAGGAGGAAACAGAATAGTTGTGCTGGATACTAGCACGAGTTATTCGGGAGCTTTCAGCGGGGCTTGCTACTTGCGTTGAAAGGGTTCCGTCTAACAAAGCTATAGTCCAGGATGTCTTGTGGTGTCAGTGACCTTTACATATACAATTGCACACATTATGCTAGTAAATGATAACAATTGACAGGGAAGGACATGGTAAGTCTCACATTGCACGGCACGCTCTGACGTGGATAAGTTCTAGCATAGTTTGCGATATCATGCCTATCAAAATACTTAGATGCAATTCACTAGGATGGCTAGAAAGATAACTGAATTTGTATAGCATGTTTCACACAATTTCTTGAACCAAATGAGAGTGTGGTATCTAAATTGCCATTCACCAGTACACGGTAATGTACTGACCCTCGCTCTCTACAGGTACCCCGAACCAAGAAGGACGTGCCACTTAACTCAAGGCGATACTAGTCATTTTGAAGCATCTTCCGTGTGTCGAAGACTTTGTTTCAATCCTTGAAGACTCCACATTCAGTCCAAAAGAAAGATGTCTTAACTTTCCGCAATAGCAGGTGCTTTGTGTTTTGGTTGTATAAAAGAGGATGTAATGTATGGAACGACTATCTCATCATAATAATTTTGTATTTTGAGTCAAGTTGTAAGCCCGCGCGGCGCCTATTGTAATATAGTCTTTTAAATGATGTTCAATATTAATGAAGCAAAGTTTCTTTCCATTTCAAATGTGTTATTCAATTTCTGTGCGTACTCTCTAGTTGTTGTGTTTCGTATAACCTTATGATTATGTCTTGTGCGAGCGCAACTTAGGCTCGCATGACATCACGTCCGGGGGACGACTATCGATTCTTCGGAATCGGGGCATGACAATATTCCTATGGAGATATATTGTGACAATCGGTCGGCCATTTTTATCGCCAGTAATATGGTGTTTCATGAGCCCACTAATCCTATCAAGGTGGGTTGCCATTTTGTTCGTGATTTGTTGCCAAAGAAACAGATTGTCATTCCTTATGTTCGTTCTGAGAATCAATTCGGTGATATCCTCACCAAACCACTTGTTCTTGGTCCATTTTCTGTTTTATGTAATAAGCTGGGCATATTTGATCTCTATGCTCCAGCTTAGGGCTGCAAATGAGCCAAGCCGTTTACGAGCTGCTCGTAGCTCGGCTCGTAAAAGCTCGTTTGAGCTCGGTTCGTTTAGTAAACAAGCTGAGCTCAAGCTTTATTTTTTAGCTCGTTTAATAAACGAGCCAAGCTCAAGCTTAGAAGTACTCGGCTCGTTTGAGCTCGCGAGCTGGCTCGTTTATGAGCTTGCGAGCTGGCTCGTTTAGAAGCTCGTTTAGGAGCTCACTTAGAAGCTCGTTTGTTCTTTGTTGAATTCTAATTTTATATATGTTTGTATAACAATATGGTTGTGTGCATTATATATTCATACGTCCTTAATAATTGGTATTAAGGAACTTTTTAAATTAAATTTTTATAGATAAATTTTTATATTTCAGGTACTTGAATTCAAACCTAACTAGCTTGAAATCGAGCTAGTTAAGCTTGAAATCGAGCTTAACGAGCTTGATTTTGGGCTTATCGAGCTTGTTTATCAAGTTTGAATCAAGCTTGCTTATCAAGCCAAGCTCGAGCTCAAACCAAGCCAAGCTCAAGCTTAATATAAACAAGCTCGAGCCAAGCTCAAGCTCTAAAATAAATAAAAAAACCTTATCAAGCTCGAGCTCGATTAATTATAATCAAGCCAAGCTCAAGCTTACAAAAGCTTGGCTCGGCTTGGCTCGTTTGCAGCCCTACTCCAGCTTGAGAGAGGGTGTTACAGTTATTATTGTTATTTATGTTATGAGGGTACAATAGTAATTGTGGGTGTATTGCATATCAATATAAATACACATGAGATGCAACCTAGGATATCAAGCCCTTGCAATCTCCTTTCTCATATTCTCCGTTCTCCTTTTCTCTTTCTCTTCTCTTCTCTTCTCTCCAAACTTCACTAGGTGCAACTTGAGGATGCCACTATATACTCTGCTTCCATTGTGGAGAGTGCAACAATGTTCTTCTTGTTTGAGGACCAAGTTAATGCATTGTTGCCGAGAAAGAATGAACTTTCTTAAGTTCTCTTTCAATTGTCGACATCTCCGGCCCATTCGCTATCGACGAAGCCTACCACTCTCGAATTTGGTCAAGAGGTGTATAATATGCCAAAGTCACTCGAATCAGTTACATACCTCATACCCTCTTTGCCGCATGCAGGTGCAGTTGATTTGGTGCCTAACAAGGCCAACAACAAATATAATGTCAGGTCCAGTCTGTCAAATAGAGAATTCTGCCAACCATCTTCTTGTAGTAAGTTGCATCAACTGGGACATCTCGTTTCTTTGTCAGCTGCAAGTAGTTCTCTACCTGGGTCTTCATGGGTTTAGAGTTCTCTATCTTGGAATCTCCTTGGCATACTTCCTTTGGCAAATGAAGATCTCATCATCGCCTAATTGCACCTCGATGCCCAAGTAATAGGCCATAAGTCCCATATCTGTCATCTCGTACTCACGGACCATGAAAATTTTAAATTCATCAATTAATACGGGATTATTTTCCGTAAAAATTAAGTCATCAACATATAACTAGACAAATGTAAAATCACCATGATTGTGCTTGATATAAAGAGCATGTTCATATGGGCATTTATGAAAAGCATTCTTAAGAAAGTAGGAGTCAATACGATTGTACCATGCACGGGGCACTTTCTTTAAATCATACATCGTCATCAATTGGTAGACCTTGACTTCATTGTCTTTCTTTACATAGTCTGGAGGCTGCTTTATATAGACTTCCTCTATTGAGGAAGGCATACTTCACATTCATCTGGCAGATTCTCCACTTCCTTTGGGCTACAAGCGCCGATCAACAGTCTTACTGACTCCAATCTTGCAACTGGGGCGAACACTCTATGGTAGTCGATCCCCGTCTACTACTTGTAGCCTTTTACTACGAGTCTTGCCTTGTGTCGATCAATCGTCCGTCCTTCTTGTACTTTGTCTTGTACACCCATTTGACTCATATTGCTTAATGTTGTCTTGGAAGTTTGGTAAACTCCCGAGTCTTTTTCTACTCGATCACTTCAATTTCAGTGTTCATCGCCTGTTTCCACTTAGCTTGAGTGATTGCTTCTTCAAACTTGATTGGATATCAATCAACAAACATAATGTAATGCTCTAGCTCGGTGTCATTATCTCTCATGTTATCGTCATTTATTAGCATATAATCAAGTACATAGTCATTATATTTTGGGGCCTTTGTGATTGTTCGAGATGATTTATTATTAACATGAGAAGCAGGTGTAGGAGGGGAAGAAGAATGTGATGGTGATGGTGTTGAGAAGAGGAATATAATGATGGTGGAGAAGAGGAAGGTGGTGATGGGATAGGTTGAGGCGAACTTGATGCATGCTCTTCATGGTCCTCCATGTCTTCGTTTTCAAACTCCATAGGCATCTTGCTTTTAGTTTTGTAGTCTTCCTTCCATTCCCACAATTTTATCTTATCAAATGTCACCTTCATGCTGATCACCTTCTTTGTAACTGGGTTGTAGAGCTTGCAAGCCTTCATATTATCGCGGTACCCAATGAAGATGCATTTGATGTCTATGTCATCTAAGTTCTTCCTTTGATGTTTTGGCACGTGGGAGTATGCAATTTAGCCAAACACTCGAATGTGTCCCACTTATGGTTTTATGCCAATCTGTCTCCTCGAGCGTCTTCAGAATGTTTTTTGAAGGGCACTTGTTCATAATATAAGCAACACAAGATAGCTTTCGCCAGAATTCTTGAGCTACCATCTTCTTGATGAGCATGCTTTGAACCATCTCTGCTATGGATCTATTTTTTTCCTTTCGGAGCTGCACCGTTATTCTAAGGAGAGTATGATGCCGTATTCTGATGTACAATGTCCTATTTGTTACAAAAATCACCAAACTCTCGAGAAAAGTATTCTCTGCCTCTGTCGGACATTAACACCTTTACAGAATAGCTACTTTACTTCCATGTTAATAACTTAAATTGACAATTTTTTTTTTAAAAGCTTCATATTTTTTCTGTGAGAAAATAACCAGAAATTTTCTATAAAAAATTATTAATAAAAGTCATAAAATAGTGGCTTCCTCCAAAAGAACTATAATAATTCATCTCACATAGGTTCGTGTGTACAAATTGGAGAGATTTTTGGGCTCTCACATGCTTTCCACTAGGAAATAGGTCTCTACGTTTTTTGCCATGAACACATCCATCACATGTTTGGTTTGGATGATTTATTATGGGTAGGCCTCTTACCATGCTTCCTCTATTAAGCTGCTCGGTCTTTCAAGGTTTAGATTGCCAAATCTTATATGCCACAACCAAGAGTCATTTTCGACAATGATCTTGAAGCAAGGTAGGACATCTCTTTCAATTTTTAAAGGAAACATCCGGTTTTTAGTCATGAGTAATTTAGTAATTAGGCAGTTATTTTGATCTTCCTCCTTGAGGTCCTCCCTCGGCTTTGTCTCCCAAGGTCCACTTAGCTCTGAGGGCTTGCTCGATTGATGCCACTTTTGTGGTCAATCTTTAGGGATGCGTTCCTTATGGGCTTGCAACAAGCTCATTAACTCTTCTAGTGAGCTCTCATCGAGGTCTTTGAATTTCTCGATTACCAGTATTATGTGGTCAAAGTTCAATGGTAGCGTACACATAATCTTCTCATGATTGTTACATTGCACTTCTCCTCTACGTTGATGTGCAGTTGGTTGGTCATGGCGATGACGTAGCCTAAGTAGTCGTTGATGAATTCGATCTCGGTCATCTTCAACTCTTCAAATTTGTCTTGTAGTGTGTGAAGACGAACCCGTTTCACACGTTTTGCGCCTTTGTAGCTTTTCTCCAAGAGGTCCAATGCCTCTTTGGAGGTTGTTGTCTTCATGATTAGCTCGACCAACAAACCCTCCATTGATTGTAGAGATATAATAGTGATTTGTTGTACTTCCGCAAATCGCGTATGGCGTCCTGTGCTTGCAGGAGTGCATCAAACGCCATGCCGGTTGTGCCCGTGTAAGCATTCTCTGTGGCGTTCCACAACTCCTACGATTTGAACAATACCCGAATTTGAGTTCTCCAATGATCAAAGTTCTTATCGAAGAATTTAGGGAGTTTCGGTTGGACAACATTGTTCTTCTTCTTCTTCTTCGAGTACTACGAAGTACGAACTTCTCAACATGTCTTGTGGTTCGCCTTGCCGGTTGGTTGCAACGTTGCCTTACATCGCACACCTCCTTTGGGTCGCCGAGTTGGTTGGAGAACCGCCTCACGTCGTACGTCTCCTTTGGATCGTCGAGTTGGTTGGAGCGTCGCCTCATGTCGCACCTCTTTCATATCGTCGTGCCTCTGATACCACTTGATGACAATCACATAAGAAAATCTTTGTGGAGGAAGAAGAGGGAGAATTTTGTTAGGGTGGAAGAGGCACTCTAAATTTTTCATGCTCTTTGTAAGCTACATGTAAATCTATGTAAACTAAAGGTTTATGATATAACTAAATAAGAACAAAAGATAAGAACTTAATCTAAATTAATAACTCCATCAACTACCAATTAATCTAGAAGATAACTAAATAATCTAAAAGATAAAACACCACAAAAGTGGTTTTCTCCAATATTAACAATGCCAATAAACTAGAAAAGGCCCATTGCCATGTAGCGTATATGCAAGTTTGATCATAATTGCCATGGTTATATGTGAAAAAACGACAACGATTTAAACTTTTTTTTTGTTTATAGTGAACCATCAAGTAGGAGAGTGAAGTAGATATGGCCAAGTAAGAAAGACCTTATCAAACTCAGCCCATTATAGTTTTCTTGATTTGATTTATTTTACATTGAAATGACCACTTCTAGAGTGGATATATAGTTCAAACGAAATAATTACTTTTTGAACTTGCATGTGAGTTTCCAAGTCTTTTGATTGTCTAGAAGTATACCTAAACATGCTACAGTTAACAAAATCCTAAAGCCTAAAGCCTCCCGTGTTAACTAAATATACTTAAGCTGGAGTCTCATAACATGGTTTTGCTCCCTTCTATAACTTATGGTGACCTTACTCTTTCTTTAGTGATATTATTCTTTCTTCGATGTGTGACTTAAGTTTCAATTTTCTTGTTCGAAGACACTTCCCTTGTGCTTTTATTTTCTTGCTACCATGAAGCATGCCTTGAGTCATAATCTTGGATTCCTTCTCTCTCTCTCTCTCTCTCTCTCTCATACACATATATATGAACCACGAGTATTTGGGCAAAATTGGTACGGAGGAGTGGTAGGAAAGTCGTTAAAAGATCTGCCATAACTAGGTGTTGGTCTAAATGAATTTGGAAGGAGGCTACAAGGAAGGATTCAGTATTTGCTATGCTATAGAGGGGATAACCTTCATAGAGCTGAAAGGAAGAAAAACTTCCCAAAAATTTGGCATAAAGGCTAAAAGTGTTGTTGTTGTGCCCCAGAAGATTTAAGAAAACCCTCTTACAAATAGTACAATAATCTTTTGCTGTCACTGTTGCACATGGCCATTTCTGTAGCCCGGACAACAGTATCAGTGTTCTAAAAATCTGCCTAGGCGTCCGCCTAGGCGCTAGGCGCCCGCCCACCGCACCGAAAATTCCCTAGGCGGTGGGCTAGGCGGCTAGGCGGGCCCTAGGCGGGCCTAGGCGGGCCCTAGGCGCCCCTAGGCGGCGGGTTTTTTTGAATTTTTTTTCGATTTTTTTTTTTTGATTTTGTTTATTCTTAGTTGTATTTTGGATATTTGTTTGGGTTTTAAGATAGTATTTGGATTTTAGAACATTGAAATTTCAAATTTCAAATTTCAAAATTCAAAATTTCAAAAATTTCAAAAAAAATAAAAATAAAATTCTAGGCGGCCGCCTTGGCGGCCTAGGCGCTAGGCGGACCTCCGCCGCACCGAGTCCGCCTAGCGCTTTTTAGAACATTGAACAGTATTTGAAGATGCATCGATTCTTACACTTTTGCAGGTATGACGTAGTGATTACTTTTGGCAAGCTTGATAGAAAACATAATATTTGATGCAACCTTCTGTGTGGGAGGGTTGCTTACCATTTACTGACTTTGATCTCAGTGCGCAATCATAAGTAGCTGAATTGGTGTCTTTGTGAAGGCCAAAGTCATGTTAATTACCTTGTAGGAATGTTTGAGCGCCACTGTATTTTTTTGGGGTGGGCTTCCCTCAAAATTTATGACCTTTTACTACTTTCATTGGACTGGAGGTGTTATATATACAACAGCAATCATAAATTGCTATCAGGAAAAGGAATATTTTAGGATATTAAATGTAGCAGTAAAAGGTGACAATGGAAAACAACCAATCTGTTGACAACATTAAATATATGGACTATGGGTTATCTAGCTAAATGCAAATTAAGCTTCACTAAATATATGGACTATGGGTTATCTAGCTAAATGCAAAATTGGTACGGAGGAGTGGTAGGAAAGTCGTTAAAAGATCTGCCATAACTGGGTGTTGGTCTAAATGAATTTGGAAGGAGGCTACAAGGAAGGATTCAATATTTGCTATGCTATAGAGGGGATAACCTTCATAGAGCTGAAAGGAAGAAAAACTTCCCAAAAATTTGGCATAAAGGCTAAAAGTGTTGTTGTTGTGCCCTAGAAGATTTAAGAAAACCCTCTTACAAATAGTACAATAATCTTTTGCTGTCACTGTTGCACATGGCCATTTCTGTAGCCCGGACAACAGTATTTGAAGATGCATCGATTCTTACGCTTTTGCAGGTATGACGTAGTGATTACTTTTGGCAAGCTTGATAGAAAACATAATATTTGATGCAACCTTCTGTTTGGGAGGGTTGCTTACCATTTACTGACTTTGATCTCAGTGCGCAATCATAAGTAGCTGAATTGGTGTCTTTGTGAAGGCCAAAGTCATGTTAATTACCTTGTAGGAATGTTCCAGCGCCACTGTATTTTTTTGGGGTGGGCTTCCCTCAAAATTTATGACCTTTTACTACTTTCATTGGACTGGAGGTGTTATATATACAACAGCAATCATAAATTGCTATCAGGAAAAGGAATATTTTAGGATATTTAAATGTAGCAGTAAAAGGTGAAGACAATGGAAAACAACCAATCTGTTGACAACATTAAATATATGGACTATGGGTTATCTAGCTAAATGCAAATTAAGCTTCACATTTCTGATATATGGTATGTTATGGGGTGTTAATGAGTCCAGCTTTTTGAGCTCAAGAGCACGAGCTTGAGCCTAAGAATAGGCCCATTAGTTAAACAAGCCCGAGCTGGAACTTAGAGGTATTCGGCTCATTGATCTCGCGAGCGGACTCATTTTTATTATATATTTATATAAGGGAAGTATCTTACACTAATAAACATCTCCAATTTGGTATGGAGTTTATAAACACTTTCAATTTGATATTAAGCCCGCCAACATTTCAGTTTGGGACCAAGCTGATTAGCTCGTAGGGCTTAAGCTTGTCTGAAGTTCAAGCCCATCAAGCTTTCTACTTTAAGTGAGCGGCTCGCGAATATTATAAAGAACCGAGCTTGGACTCAGATATTGGCTTCATCTTAAACTTGAGCTCTACTTTTCCTGGGAGAGCACGAGCCGAGCAAGGGGTGCTCGCTCAAAGCTCGTATGTTAACAACTGTACGTGTATTAGTCAGTTGCTCAGTGCATACATTTTGCCTATGGTGTGTTGATCTTTTACATCCTATGTTTCATGAACATGAATACACATGAGAAGATGCTGCAACATGGACACAACCTATTTTGATGTTTCCTAATTTATTCTGGAGTGTTTGTGTGCGGTAGACACTGACACGACACAAATTTCGGAATGTTTGTGCTCCGTAGGTTACCTCTATATGCGAAAAGCTTCCCTGCAGAACATATCAGAAGAAGATTAGAATCTTGAGAACACATTATATTGTCCTTCACATTGGGGAAGGCTGGTGTATTTTTGATTTCTCATGTATCCTTGATTTCCTCTATATAACCCATCTACATCATTTCCTTACCATTTTCAGATTCTCATATTGATATATTGCTTGATTCTTGTAGCACCTCTTGTTCAAGAAGCAAATACTTGCTAAATTACTACATGGTGTTTTTATGTAATTTTATCTCTATTCCTGCTCTTGCGTGTTTTTGTGGTAGTAATAAATCTTAACTCTCTAATGCAGGATTATTCTGCATTTGAGAATGAGAGATGTGGAATATGTGCAGATGTTGTCATTGACAGAGGAGTATTAGACTGTTGTCAGCACTGGTAGGTCCTGGAAATGCTATTCCACTACATCAAAGATTCTTATATTCAGCTGTCAAAACTTTTCTTTTGTTTACACCTAACACCCTCACATTTTAATATGAACGCCCTTTTCAATATTACTTGGAGTTCTTTACCTATGCTCTTACTGATGGGCCTGGTTATTATCTGATGTGGGGGACGGTAAGCCCAATAAACTGGCCGGTCAGTCCCACAGACCTGACCTACTTGTTAGGCTGGGCTAGACGTGCTGGTAAGGCCAAGGTGTGCCACCTAATCAAGTAAGATGCAAGTATTCATTGCTGCATTAATTTCCTACTAGTAGGGGTGAGCACGACCTGGTCTGGTTCGTGTTTTAGGTCGGCATCCTTTGGTCGTCTAAAATTAACACCATGACTGAACTGTCCCAATCCATGGAGCCACACCAATCCAACTCAACTTGGTTCCGTTCTTTTACTTAGTTCCACATATTGAATAAATCATACTAAAATCTGTCCATATTTTTTTCACCTGTATTTCAATACTTAAATAACTAGCATGTCCTAAATTTCTTAACACCTGTTCCAAAATCCACTATCAATCCAATTTAACTTTTTTTGGGTCAATCAGAATCATAGATCAGAAACTCGTTTTAGTACACCCAGCCCTGTTCGTTTCCGAATGGAAACGAGTCTTTAGTTTTCTCAAGTATCTCAAGAATTGGACCGTACCGGGAGCTTCAAGAAACTAACCCAAGCCATGGTTTTTTCAGTTGCGTTCCGTTCTTTTGCATTCTTGAACACCCTACCTACTAGTTCTTGTTTCTCAAGATGTACTATCGTTGGAGGGGTTTAGCTTGGGTACACACACGTGGGTTTATCCTAACCAACCTTCCATTGCAGGCTCTGAACTCTGAATAAAAACTAACTATTTAGCTGTCAATTATATGGTACAATCCCGGCAACTTGCTTGAAGCTTAGGTCCTGCTATGATCAAGCCAGACCAATGCTGAGCATCAATATTTCTCACTTTTATCATTCACAACAATACCTTACTATGCCTACAGCCAAAAAGAGAAAGAAAAAGAAAAAGAAAAGTGGACTTTAAAACTCCCTGGAGAGAAGACAATCTAGAATTTTGAACATTTAAAAATCAATCACTTGTTAAATGTGGAGACTTATCTTATGGATAATTAGTCATACTACTTCGATTGACCATGGTCTCAAATACAGGATAACGTCCACATATTGTGTGGGAGTTGCTACAATGAGTAGCGGATATCGAACAATATATAGCAGGCGAATGAGCAACATGAACCTGTATAATATAGTGTTACAAGTCAGTTCATATATGATATACATGATAAAGAATGTAAGTATACAATTGCAATTTGCAACTTCTTTCAAAAAACTTCAAGAATAGCCTCGTGACATAAGATACATATTAGTAGAAAGAAGTTAGGATTGCTACATATTATATTACGATGCATCTTATTTAATACTTCTTTTGGTTAACTTAGTAAAACAAAGTGTGGAGACTGGAGAGAGATGAGAGTGTCAAAGACCATAAGGTTATATAGAAGGAGAGGAGAGAAGAGGTCATACTAGTCACCGAAGAAAAGTCATTGTTGCTGACTGATGCCCTTGCTGCCATCAAGGGATGTCATCCACACCCTCAATTTTACTAACTTGCTTTTTCAGTTTCATTGTCACTGATTTTGTTAGCTGGAATGAGTAGAGTGAGAGGATTAAAGGAATTAGGGCCTTGATTTGACAATTCAAGGCAATGAATGGGATCTGCATTTTGTAATTGTAAAACACACACACACACACACACACACACACACACACATATATAAGTGGGTCAGGGTTATTCGGTTTGGAAACGTGCAAGTGATCGACTCTGTAGTTAATTGGGTATCGCCAAACTGCTATATCAGCCAATATATCCAATATTTGGCTAGCACATTGTGATATCTACAGTATAGTGGCCGATATTTTCCCAATCCGCTATTTCCATATCGTATCGGCTAGCAAATGTTCTGAGCGATGACTGGAACCTTGGGATTGAAAGCTTAACAAAAATAGAAAGTTAGACTGAATACTTACAAAATATTGACAAGTGCCTATCTGAGTCATCTTGCATCCGAATTCCCAAGTTAGTAGGTCTGTGTGATATAGCTCTCTTTTGTACATTTTACTTTGTTTTTATTAGCCTTAGTTAGTCCTATAAACTTTTAGGAAGGGATGACTACCAAGTTTGTATATGTCGTATGTGTGATTTATGTAGGATTGGGTTTTTAATATCAAATGTCAGGGACATTTTAAAATGTCAGCATCAATAATATGTAAATTTTTATCTATTATAAATGTCTAATCTAAATCTAATTCCTAATGGAAATATCGAATAATGTAAGAGTGTAAGTACTTCTAATATGGTGTATACCTAGTCGAAGTGGAGCTTGGAGTTTGGAGTGGCTGGAGGGGAGCTTGGCTGGTTGGTGTTAGAGCAACAACAACAACAAACAGAGAGATCAGAGAAAGAGAGGTTAGGATTTCGTTGGGGGTTAGTTATTAATTACGAGTTTAATCCATTTTGAAGATCAAACTTATCCTGATATCACAAAATATCCAATTATGCCATCGTACTTCTGTAAATAACAATATTCACTAATATATCATAAAAATCTATAATATCGGCTGATTTTCTAGAAAATGCCATAAAGGACATTTCAGTCTGATATATGGCGTTTTCCTCTCAAAGCGGCATGTTGGCCGACATGTCGACCGACATCTACAACGTTGATGAATACTCTCTCATATATATTGTACTCACTTTTTCTTAATGAAGTAAGTTCATTATATTGACCCAACTTCTCAAAATGATTTCAGAACATGATTCTTTTTTGAGCTAGCTCTTTTTATCTTCCCAAAATCCTCTTCCAAAACCCTAGTTGGCGCAATATAGGCACCACCATAGCTGCCCTTCCTCATGAATCCTACCCTCTTCTTAACGTAACCCTAACTCTCTTTATGGACCTAACCCTAATCCTAATCTGCTCCCATCATTACCAGTCGGGTTGGCTGCCCCTATCGTGTGGTCGATCGAACCCCACTCCGCTCCCTCCTGGTTGCCGATCCAGCTTCGATCTGAACCCAACCATGTCCTTGGTCGCCAACCCTAGCTATATTGATGTTGTTCTGCCGCTACCTACTCCGTTATACTGCCGTGCCGCCGTACCTTAGGGTAAAAACTTATCTATCTGACGGTGATTCATCATGATATCTCCTTTGTTCTTAGCATCCTAAGTCATTTATGCACTCGTCTGGATCTCTCATCCTAATGTCGTTGAGCATATTCTTTGGCATTTGAAGAAGTCCCCTGACTAAGGACTTGTTTATCCGCCTTTTCCTCTCTCTCGTATGACATATGTCAATGATGATGCTGGATCAATCGATGATCATTACATGGCATAGTAAGAAGCAAACGGTTGTCGCCTTCTCCTCCGTCGCAACTGAGTATTGCTCAATGACCCATGTAACATGGATAAAAAGGTTTTTTCTAAGGGCACCACCCTTTTTGCTAGGGGCTAGCCCAAAAAAGTTCCAAAATATTACAAGTTTGCCATCAATTTTTTTTACTTGGGGCTAGCCCAAGCAAAGGTATAAATACCAACTTTTATTTTCATTTTCTCTCTCCCTCTTCTCTTTTCTTTTCTCCCTCAACTCTTTTCTTCTCTTCCTCAACTCTAGGTCAAAGAATTTAACCCCAACTCTTTTCTTTTCTCCCTACATTTTTTCCAAATTGTTCTCTCCCTCAACTCTAGGTCATTGACTTCTCCCATTTATTGGTAAGTCATCGAATTAATATATGTTTAATGTTTTAAACATGAATTTTACATATAAAAGTTGAATTATGTGTTTAATGTAGAAAAATATTGAACATGGAACAACCGGGATCATCAAATGTTCCTGCCACGTCCGAAGAACACGTTTCCGCCACGTCCGAAGACCACTTTGATGTATCGGAAGCCCTCTCGGTAACTAAATTTTAACTTTTTATCGGGTTAAAATTCGTGTTGTGACACAGAGGACTGCCAACATTCTGGCAGTCCCGATCATAGACTAGGACTGCCAGAGTGGTGGCAGTCCTTCACATAAGGACTGCCAGGACCCTGACAGTCCTACATATGTGTAGGACTGCCAGGGTCCTGGCACTCCTTCATATGTGAAGGACTGCCACCTCTCTGGTAGTTCTAATCTGTTATACCTGAATGCAAAGTTTTAGTCAATACATTTTGTAAAGGTGTTTGATATTTATGGACACCAATTGCTGTACATAAGACGGTTTTGCTATTAACACAATTTGCTATTTATGGACACCATCTTATGCACGGTCCTAATCTATGAAACCTATTTGCTTTATGATGTTGTCTAATTGTACTAACTTTTAAGTTCTATTGTAGGACTTGAGATCTTTCGATTTTGCGGTACCGGCTACAATTGCAATCAATGTAGCCCATTTATTCTAGACCGATCTTTGTTTTGAATCATGCGAGGGTGCGGTACATTGGTGTCGAGAAGTTGGACGGGAAAATAACATAGTGCTAGTGATATCCAGATCGGCCCGAAATCGACCGGAACGACAAACTGTGGTGGTTGGCTATGAAAGAGGTGGTGTGTTCAGAACGCACAAGAAAAACACAGTTATCCAAAGTAAAGTTCCAAGAAAAAATGTTGGAACGAGAAAATGTGGTTGTCCATTCACGATACATATTAGAAACGAAGAAGGAAAATTGACAGTAGAAGTGAAGAATGGAACCCACAACCATGAGATTGCCGAGACACTATTGGGTCATCCGTTATGTCGGACGGTTGAACAATACGGAGAAGAAGATAGTCGAAGACTTGTCCACCTCCGGAGTTGCACCGAGACAAATATATTCCGTCATACGACATAAAGATGAGAAGAACAAGTCTACAATAAAGTCAATATACAACGCTCTATCTTCTTCAAACGCTGTTCGGACGAAATCAAGAATGACGATGCAAGAACTGCTCAAGTTGCTTGCCGATAATCATTATGTTGAGTTCCATAGAAGACATCCCTAGAGTAATGAAGTAATTTCAATCTTTTGGGCTCATCCCGATTGCACAAGTTTGGCCAGGTCTTTTGCCGACGTGTTAGTCCTTGATTGCACGTACAAGACCAATAAGTTCAAGATGCCTCTCTTTCATGTTGTCGGGTTCACCTCTACTTGGAAAACATTTCCAGTGGCATTTTGTTTCATGAAGAGTGAGAAACTTGAAGACTACACATGGGCGTTGGAGAAATTGAAAACACTTTACACTGGTCATACAGAGCCGTCAGTATTTGTTACCGACAGAGAGTATGCCCTAATTAATGCTATTCGCATTTCCTCAAGCGGATACATTGCTATGCACTTGGCATATCAATCGTAATATTCAAGCCCAATGTAAGTTGAAGTTTTGGAAGGAGGATGGTAAAATCGACATGCAAATTTTTGACGAATTCTACAATGATTGGAATTGTGTGTGGCGAGCCTCTACGATTGCCAGTTACGACGCCGTATGGTACTTGTTCAAGCAAAAGTGGGAGACGAGGGAGCCGACATGCATTTCTTACATCAAAGATACATGGCTTGAACCGCACAAAGAATAATTCGTCTTAGCATGGTCGAATGTGGTGAAGCATTACGACACGACAACTACCAACCGTGTCGAAGGAGCACACTCTTTATTGAAGAGACACCTAAAATCATCTCTCGGCAACTTTGTCTCTGTTTGGCAAGCTATACATTTATCAGTAGACCGGGCGGCGAATGAAATTAAGGCATCATTTGAGATGAGTTTGAATATAGTCAAGCATGAGCATAGAAAGGAAGTACTCTTAGATGCTTTAATGCGCGTGGTATCTCACAAGGCGTTGGCCTTAATAGTTGATGAGATTGAAAGGTCAAAGTTTGTCGGGCTTGATCCCGAGGTTTGCGGGTGTGTATATCGACATACACTAGGCCTCTCTTGTGCACATCAGATTAATGAATATCGCCGTGAATCCATTCCTATTCCAGTAGATGCTGTCGATCAACGTTGGAGGCAGTTGTCTATGATGCCTCTGGTGAAGACGGACGATGATTTCTTCTCTTTGCCACAAGTGAAACTTCTCCACGCAAGGTGGTGTGCCTCAGTAGGAGCGGAACGGATGTCCATTGAGCTTAAAATCCAAGAAATTGCATGTCCGGTGACTACTAGAATGCATGAGCCGTCCGTTGTTTCCAATCCTAAAGGCAGGCCTCAAACAAGATTGACTAGTTCACAGAAGAGAAGGCTGGAGTCGACTAAGAGAGATCCATCGTCCTTTGAGCATGTTGAACGAAGCTTACAGCAACCTTCGCCTGCACGGAAGGACAAGCTTGTTGTTCGCCAAAAAATGGAGAAAATGAACCTCCCAAGAGAAGATACCGTTGCAAGCCAAACAACGAGTTTGTATATTAACAAATTTCAACCTGAGCTTCGAAGTTACATTTGGTCTATTGTCGATGTCCCCGGTGATGGCCATTGCGGATTTCATGTGCTTGCAAGGCATCTTGGTTATGATGACAAAGACGGATGGAGACGGGTGAGGCAGGAGCTGTACGAGGAGTTAGAGACTCGTCTTCCATTCTACTCCCGCATCCTAAGCGAAGAAACGGTTGCAAGTTTGTTGTTAAGTATCCCTTGTACCGACAGTGTTACCGGGAAAGACCACTACATGTCAGTCCCGTCTGCCGGCTATTTATTTGCTAATAGGTACATGATACATGTTGTACTTATCTTGCCGGATATTAACAATACATTCTTTCCGATGTGCGCTCCTTCGATGGACCACGGACATTCTAACCTATGTACTATAGGTCTGATCGGGGATCACTTCGTTATACTAAAGATGATCGCTCATTCTCCGATTCCTCCACCTTCAACAGTTTGGTACAAAAGAGCACCGGTCGAAGCCATCGCTTGGACCACACCTTTCGTTGATCAGATCAACCATTGTAAGAAGTTGTTGAAGATTGAGGAGCCAAGAGACTTACCTGCTGACCACTACGACGTCGAAATCGACTAAGTATAGATACATTTACAGTTTGACATTTTGTATATGGAGGACCACTTTTGTATACAGTGAAATATGAAGTCCACTAATATATATGGAGTAAATTTTGTGTTATATGTGTTTACTGTGTGCTACCTGTGTTATATGTGTTTACCTGTGTGCTACCTGTGTTATATGTGTCTACCTGTATGCTATCTGTGTTATATGTGGTTACCTGTGTGTTATTTGTGTTATATGTGTGTACCTATGTGCAATTATGTGCGACAAAAGTAGGACTGTCACAGAGTTTCAGTTTGAGAAACTCTGTCACAGAGTTTCATAAGTAGGACTGCCAGTCCCCTGGCAGTCCTGTACTGAAGTAGGACTGCCAGCACCCTGGCAGTCCTACTTCAGTGCAGGACTGCCAGGGTGGTGGCAGTCCTACCCATGAAACTCTGTGACAGTGTTTCAGTTGAGGAGCTCCTCACAGAGTTTGATAGGTAGGACTGCCACCCCCGGCAGTCCTATACTAAAGTAGGACTGCACCCTGGCAGTCCTAACTGAAATTTGCTGCAACAGCAAGTTTGAGTTAGGACTGCCAGCATCCTGGCAGTCCTACTTTAGTGTAGGACTGCCAGGGTGGTGGCAGTCCTACCCATGAAACTCTGTGACAGTGTTTCAGTTGAGGAGCTTCTTACAGAGTTTGATAGGTCGGACTGCCACCCCCCTGGCAGTCCTACACTAAAGTAGGACTGCCAGGGTGCTGGCAGTCCTAACTGAAACTTGCTGCAACAACAAGTTTGAGTTAGGACTGCCAGCACCCTGGCAGTCCTACTTCAGTGTAGGACTGCCAAGGGGGGTGGCAGTCCTACCTATGAAACTCTGTGACAGAGTTTCATGTTTGAATCAGCTCATCACAGAGTATTAGAGTTAGGACTGCCACCCCCCGGCAGTCCTACTCTGAAGTAGGACTGCCAGGGTGCTGGCAGTCCTATATGAAACTTGCTGTAACAGCAAGTTTCAGTTAGGGCTGCCAGCACCCTGGCAGTCCTACTTCAGTGTAGGACTGCCAGGGGGGTGGCAGTCCTGATACTGATACTCTGTACATAAAAAACAAGAATTCATCACAAGTACATAAACAACAATAATTCATCGCAACTTAATATTCATCACAATAATCCAACTACAATAATTCATCACAATAATTTATCACAACTACAATAATTCATCACAACTACTTAAGTTTCAAACATTCCACATCCAAATTAAGTTTCAAACAAGCAAAATATCCACAATAATTCATCACAAGTACATAACTATTCCACATCCAACTTAAGTTTGAAACAAGAAAAATATCCAGATCCAACTATATATCATGCCGGGCCTTTGAACGAGACTCCCTATTGTTCTTGAAGGGGAAGTCGACCACGTCGTCGATGCGATCAAGCTCGTTCGCGACCGTGACACTAGTGTCACTTTGGCAACCTCTCCGGAGTGTCTGGGCCAATTCCTTCACCTTTTGAGACTGAAAATAAAAGTATAAATGAATTAAGTATACAAACATGGAAATCTCAGTCTTATTACAAATACGGAACTCGTCATCCTCACCAACCCAGCATACAAGACGTTTTTGGAAGGAAGAGCTCCAATTGCTCCGACGGCTACGGGACCCGGGTTGGTAGGATTCGACAACTTAGGATGTCCGACACCCAGGAAGTACGGCATGTAGTCCTCGCTGCAGTCGGCCATCTGGGTGACCGGTCGTCTTTCAGATTCCCGAAGTACATGTCGTTGCCACTCGGAGTAAAAGTCGGTCACCCAGTCGAAATCCGCCGGTTTGTAATTTAAAGGTTGGGTTCCGCGCGGAGGCTCCAACAGTCGTAGTGTGCGCTTCGGCACAGTTTGCACGAAGCCAAACTGACGAAGTACTCTATCGGACATGTACGGCTCCGTGATATCATAGCATGTGATCATGCCATGAAATAAAGAAACTGGTTGGACCTCACGATTCAGCTCACGTAAATCCCGGTATGGATTCTAAAAAATCTGTAGGAAAACAGTTAACAACAAAACAAAATTAACATGAAAAAGTAAGTCAAAAATAGTACCTCTTCTGGCACCAAATTGTCTAGTACTTCACGAATGGAAGCCAGTGTTTGCCAATTTTTGATTTCCAGCTGGGATGGCCTCCATCGACACACTCTAGGAATGTGTTCAACATACTCTGGATTCAGGTCACCCCGTTTGATCATCGGAAAGTGCTCGTATATCAATGCCTATTCAATTTATAAATGAATAGTAAAAAAATTAAACAACAAATTGAAGTATACAAGATTAAATTGTTAGAAGTTTTCTTGCATGTAGCAGAGTCTGACAGCCGGCCATTGTCTTAGTCCCGACACGGGATGCGATGCCGAGCTCGCGGTAAAGATTGGCTAGGATACCGCTTTCCCAGGATATATCAATGAAGTCATCCACTTCAGATAAGTTGAGCATGTACCTAGCATGTATCGACGTTCCGGACTTGTCCGGAATGCCGACCGTTCTTAGGACGAAAAGCATATACGCACGGGCCACCGCGTCGACCGTATCATCGTCATCGTCATCCACCTCCATATCCATGAAGTGGTCCACCAGAAATGATAGAGAAATTCCGTACGACTTCTTGAAGCCTGGTAGAGTTGTAAAACTCGTAGCCTGAAGTCCAAGGTGAATTGAGATGAAGTTGACGATCTTCTCGTACCATTTCACGGATTTCTCATTGGTGTAATGTTCTTTGGTTATTACGCGCCCGGTCACTGGCAGCTCCAGTATCTGGTAGACGTCGTCAAGTGTAATGGTCATCTCCCCTGCTGGGAGATGAAATGTGTTGGTCTCCGGGTGCCATCTCTCCACAAAGGCGGATATGAGGGCACTATCCATTGTCCGGTAGGCGTTTTGTGCCAAATTGTGCAAGCCGCTCGGTATGATTTTGCTCTGGACGGCCTCCGATAAGCTTGAAAACTGCCAGAATACGATTTTCTTTCCGTGACTCACAGCCCTAAGGATACGATATGTCCTATGTATATCGAACAACAGAAAAACATATCAATTATGAAATACATATATATATAGTATACTAAACTGGTTGCTTACAAACGTCATGTACATACCGGGTTCTTCCATATTTCATACGCAATGTGGTTCTCAAAAGAAACCAACATTGAGCAACCGGATGGACGGACGGACGGCTCAGAAGGACCGACCTCCTTAGAAGGACCGGCCTCCTCAGAAGGACCGACCTCCTCAAATGGAGCAGAACCGCCTTGACGTGATAGGAGTCGGGCAATTGGCACGTCGTCGTCGTCATCGGAAGAACGCGTAGGAGTTGGAGCTCGTTGTTTCGACCGATCTTGACGTGCCGGTGGCGACGTCCGAGACCGAGCTTGGGGCGCAAGTTCGAAAATTGTTATCGGACGCTCGAGAGGACGTCCCGCACGTTCCTTCCGCTTTGACGCGGTGGACCGTATTCTTTTGTTAGCGGCCGGTGGACTGCATGACAACATACAGTTATTAAATAATAGAAACAGCATGCAATTACCTCCCGCATATGAGCATCATGCAGTTACCCACCCCCATGTGTCATAACAGTAGGACTGCCAGGCATGTGGCAGTCCTAATGTAAATCAGGACTGCCACAGTCCTGGCAGTCCTCTTTCACAAGAGAACTGCCAGGACTATGGCAGTCCTGATTTTTATTAGGACTGCCACAGGCCTGGCAGTCCTACTGTTATGAGACTCGAACTGCCACAACGAGACGCTAGTTTGTCGTGTTCTAGGGTTAGGGTTTCAACATAAAATGTAGGTTTCTTGTGTTCGAAAATTAGCGAAGAGAACCATAAAGAGATTCTAAACCTATTTTATCAAAACTTTTTCAAGAATTAAAAATATTCTAGGGTTTCGAATAGAATGTACAAAATTCTCGAAGAAATTAGGGAAGAACGTACCTAGACTCCGGTTGCTTTGACTTGCGTGTCATCTCTTCGAATCTACGAAGGTTGTGGAAGAAATCTTGGTGGAGGAATTGGGAGTGGAGTGGTGGAGAAGAAGAAATTAGGGTTTTTAGGAGAGGGAGAGGGAGAGAGAGTGTAGAATGAAATTGAAAGTGAAATGAAGGGTTTGGGGGGTTGGGCTGCCCCCTAGCAAATTTTGGGTGTCCCCTAGAAAATTCTCCACCTTCTTGGGCTGCCCCCAAGTAAGGGTTGCCCCCAAGCAATTTTTGTGGTGCCCTTAGAAAAAACCGGATAAAAATCCTTCTCTCTGATATAGGTGTTGTGTTTCCTTACCAACGGTTCTCTATTGTGACAATAAGAGTGCGATTAACATTGCCTAGAATCCAATCTTCTATAAGTTGACTAAACATATTGAGGTTGATTGTCATTTCATTCGGTATAAAGTCATGTTCCATAGATGACCCCATTCAAATGGAGAGGGCTTGAGTGATGATGATGATATAGTACTTATAAAGTTATAATACACAAACAATTGGTTGTTCAAAATTTCTCATTAGGATTTGAGCTAGTCGGTGACAAAGACATTCTTTGGGAGTCTGCCTGCCGTCTTCGACAAGGGTTCGTGTTTTGCCAATAAGACCTTAGGTAGATTATCAAGAATCTCAAGATTGTATTGCTGAATGATTTTCTGGTCTATATTTCCGGCGGGTCATATTTGAAGTAGATATGATCTTGATACTTAACAGTTACAGAAGTTGCATGTTGCATATTTGTTCTGTACTTGGTTTAAATAAATGACCTGTATGTTCATTTTCATGAACTATCAAGCTTGTCTCATATATAAGTACTAGTGAAATGTTCTAAAATGCGGGCGCCTATTCGTCTAGGAGCACAGGGGCCTGCTTAATTTTGTCCAATTAAACGGCCATTTAGTTGTGCATCCCTCTATCTTTTCTTAAAATCTGTAAGGTATCAGCTGTGACCAATATATCAGCCTAGTTCAGCCGGTCTCTACCAAAACTGGAAGAAAGCAGCCAATACGTATTGTTTTTGGCTGATTCTTCAAACTATGTTTTTTTGCGTAGAATTGAAAGTGTTTTTGGTGTGACCTATTCTTTCTCATCGATGTGCTTAACTTTCAAATTGGACTCCTGATGGCGTATATATTGTAATTTCTAATGAATAGTTTTGACGAGGGTTCAGATTCTCGTTCATAATATGATTCTAATTTTTAATCTCAGGTTTTGTTTTACATGCATAGACAACTGGTCTACCATCACAACTCTCTGTCCGCTATGCAAGAATGAGTTTCAGCTGATAACATGCCTTCCAGTGAGTGAATACTTGTCAAATTCAATATTCTGGTATTTATGGTACTATTTGTCACGCAGTCATTAACCTCTGCCAAAGAGCTAGCTTTCTATCTTGCTGTAATATTAGAAAGTGTTAGACCTCCAAAGATGAATGATGGTGGTAGGCATGTTGCTATATATTATCATGAAATTTCTCTGCATAGTTGTGTCCTGATAAAGATGGTAAATATATGATATGATAACTGTAAAACACTTATAAGTTGCATTAACTGATTGAAGGTGTACGATACCATTGGGAACATCAAAGCAGAAGAGCACTTACTTTCCAGGTAAGAGGATTCACTATTTTTACCCTTTTCTAGCAATTTCTGATTATTTTATTCAACCTCTGATACTTTATGTTTAGAATTATAGTAGGATATTTTGTGACTTCCTGATCGGATTATGCTGATGAAAAGATGTATATCTTTCTGCTAGTAGGCAGTTTCTTTGTAAAATGTGTAGTTAAAGGGAGTCCACAGAGATTCTTGCACAGTGAGGATCGAACTAGTCAATGTAGGTTGGGATAGGAGATTATTTGCTTATATTGTTTATTTACCTTGTACATCTTTTCCTATCATATGTTGCCTTCGTGCCTTAGTAATGGATGTATCTACTGGTGTGTTCTTTGGATTTTCTTCAATAGTTTATTCATTTTTTGATGCAGATGTGATGATTGGTCTATTCAAGGGGAAAACAACACCCTCTCCTTTCCATCATACTACATTGATGAAGATGTAATGATCTTTGTGGAACCATGTCCATAGATCAAAGTGATTGCGTCCACTCTTTGGACACATTACCAACTATTATTATTTCTTTATTCTTTTCCAGGCAGTTATATGTTTGGATGGTGATCGATGCAAGATACGAAGTGGAGTCGCAACAGCTGAGGAAGATTTGAACTTTGATACATCGATTGCTTGTGATTCATGTGATATATGGTATGCTTTTCTCTTTCTGATTTATGGCCCATTCCTGTTACTAAACAATTTGCTAGTACCAGTACGTTTGGCAACCAACAATCTAGAAAGATGAAGAACTTATAGGGACATAACTTTATAGTGTAGAGAGTGTCCTGTTTTCCTTGTTGCACAATCTGCACTTTTTGGTAGCTTTAACTTGAGTGATTCTTACCAACAACATATTAATATTTCCTCATGATGCCACTTGTAGTCCTCGTCAAATATACAAGATTTCATAATATCCCAAGAGGAATTATGTTTCATAATGTTGAAGCATTTAACCTCTTGTATAAGTTAATATTTTGAAGGTCCACAGTGGCGAAACTACATTATATTGCTGTTTTTTTTAATGCCAACTAGTGGCCACTCTGAGAGTATGGATTCTGGCGTTTTCACTGTTTTTATAGCAAAAAGGGCAAACATTGGGACCAAATGAGATCCCATTTGCCGTTTTGGCCACAAATGCCGACAAAAAACGGCAAACACTCCATTTCAAACGAGAAACCAAACTAACCCTTACAATCTTTGACTATTTATTTGGTTCATTATTCAACTCCTCTTTCTTTTTGTAAGTTGTGCTTTATTTGTCAACTTTGAGCAAGTTCAAGATTTTCACAAATCTTGTCCTACCAACCTGCTTGAAACCTTGTCACCTTCTATCCATTACAATACGAAATTATCGCAGTTGGATTTGTTAAACCTTGTTTGAGTACAGTTTTTATTTTTTTTATTTTATCAATGTGCCTTCACCTGCTAACACTGTGTTTGATCATGTGCTGACACAGGTACCATGCTTTCTGCGTTGGATTTAATCCTGAATGCACTACTTCTGAAAGCTCATGGTTGTGCCCAAGGTAATTCAATAGAATGGTGATAATTTGTCTATTCATTTTTCTTGAAGTGTGAAGTCCTATCAAATTTGCACTTACTTTAATATCACTTCGTTTGTGCTAATTCAAATTGCAAGTCTGTCATCTAGAACTGTTGTTTCATTGATATGCTTCCATCTTTTTTCTATAACAGGTGCATAACCGAAGAAGCCCAACAAAAGTCAAATGGAGGTTCAACGCAAAATTTGGGTAGCTGTCCTGCTCCTATAAATCTTTATCAACTTGGATATACAGTTGAACCCTCATTTTCAGGAAGGTTATCGGTATCTGTTGCTGATGATGGTGAGACTGCTGTTGTTGTTTCCATGGTTGAAGGACAACCAAACTCAGATCCCTGTAAGACTTCTCTGTCAGAGTTTGGACATAATTTTAAAGCAGACAATGAATGTGAAACATCTCTGTCTGATACTAATTCTGGCAATGAAAAACTTGACATGCAACTGGAAAATAGTGGCTGTATTGAACTTATTTGTGATAGCTTGATTAATAGCAATGAGAATGAGTCCAATGCGTGTGCTCCAGAAAATGAGAAGGATTCTGAAAGTTTTCTGGATATGTCAGCTGCCATGGATTGCATGCCAGCAGAAGTTGATTTCATTGGCAAATCCTTACCATCTTTAGAAGGTGCAGCAGCAGAGCTGACTGTAACTCTACCAGATAATGATGAGGTTCTGCCCCCATTAGCACCTTCTACATCAGAAAATGCCTCATGTTGTTATTCAGTAACAGAAATTGACTCGAAGACCACAGATGCAGGAGCAATATGCAATCCTTGTAGTCCTGACGGGTCCAAGGTCCCATCTCCATCGCATGATAATTCCGAAACTACAAATGAGGATGTCGAAAACAAATCTACGATTGATCTTCAGCTTGGATTTTCTGCAACCACTTCATCAGGTAGCAGTTTAAGTTCCCAACAATTTGTTCTTTTATTTGTATTTCCTAGATAGACCTAGATATTAGATTTACTGTGTTCTATGCTGACACTGTGACTTGAATTCAACCTACTATTCAGTTGATGATTAGTTCATAATGATTCTGAGTATGAAATGCCTGGAGCAGTACTAAGCATGGGAAAGAAAGTACTTTATCACGTCACACTAGAGAATCATATTTGACCACTTCGATCTAAGAAAAGTCATCTTCTAAGTGAAGCTGTTACCATTGTGCTCGAGTAGTACTCTTCTGAATCAAACAAACTAGTAAAACTCTTAAACTACTGCAGTTATAGGAAGGTGCAGTTGTTTCTTTTATAGGAAGGTATTTTCTCTTAATAGATGAATTTTTACTTCTGCAGAAAATGCCTTTACCTTCCATATGCATGTTCTTTCCCGACAATTCCCCTGCACCCAAGAGGATTAGAACCTGTGACCCCCTTTTTAACCTTATGTCTCTAGGCATTGACCATTTGATCCACTGCCCTTCAAATGCCTTCCACAATTATTCTATAATCACCCACCAGAACATTTGATTTCATTTAAGTTCTGTAGATCCTTGCATAAATAAACCTCATCAAAAAACAATCCTTCAAAGCTATTTGGTTTTCTTGGTTGCATCTTCTTGGTTTCATTCAAGTTCTGTAAAATCCCAATTCATACAACGACAACAGAGCCTTTATCCTGAATCTATGGGGTCGGTTGTTTGAATCATTTTCTTCCATTCAGCTTTGTTAAGGGCCATGTCTTGTGACAACAGAGCCTTTATCCTGAATCTATGGGGTCGGTTGTTTGAATCATTTTCTTCCATTCAGCTTTGTTAAAGGCCATGTCCTCTGTGATACTAACAAAAATCATATCCTTCTTTAAAACTTCGATTCGTGTTCGTTTAAGCCTACCTCTAGTCCTAGTGGCTCCTTTAATTAAAATCTTTATCGCTCCTCACCAGAGAATCTATTGGTCTGTGTTGCACATGTTCAAACAACCTAAGATGATTTTTTCTCATCTTGTCCTCAATTGTTGCCACCTTTAACTTTCCACGAATTAACTCATTTCTTATCCTATCTATTAATGTGTTGGCAATCATCCATCTTAGCGTTCACCTACATTAATTTTTTGGACATGGTGTTTCTTAACCGCCCGGTACTCTGATCCATAAAGCATAGCTGATGTTATAGCCCTCTTATAGAATATTTTTGGACATCTTCTTTTTATTACAATTTCAATTCATAACTTTCCCAATTTGATTGTGACAAGTCTTTATACGAGTGATATATTTTTGCTCCATTGTTTTTATTTTGTTGAAATTTGCAGCAGATGGAACATCAGCCGACTTTAAGATGGGTATTACTGATGATATAAAACCAAAGAATAACAAAATAAGTGAACCTACAAGAAAACATGGGGAGGAGATGCAACCACATATCACGTAAGTAGCTTTGTTTTTCCATTTGTCATTGCTTCATTAGTGGTAGAGAACAGCTTCAGTCATAAACTTTTTTGATGATAACAATCACTGTTGGATCGGTTATAAGATGTCTCTGCATAAAGTAGATTCTAGATGTGTTGCAGTTCTCAGGATAAATGTGTTTCAGTTCCTCGATTCAACTAGGACATATCTAAGGCATCTCAGAGAGTTTTTAGCAATGTGGTTGTGTCTGTTATTGTTCATTTGTTCTTCGATTTCCTCTACATTGTATTCTTAAATTTGTAGCATACAAGTATAGTAATAACTGGTGGTTGACATAAAGTATGTTTTTTATGCTTGTCCTTGTTGACACAAAAATATATATTAGGAGTCTAATTTGCACTTAAATACCTTTAATTTACACCATTTTCACTTCAATACCCTGTGGCCTGTACTAAATTTTATGTCCACTTAATACCTTTACCTTTTGCAGATCTACACCATTAACACAAAATAGTGAAAAACCATTTTGCCCTCCTCTAAAATGAGAATGCTTACAAGTGAACTTTTACAAAGAAACCCTTGTATTTCTCTTCCCCCCCCCCCCTCTTCCCCTTTCTAATTACAATCAGAATCTACACATCTTCCTCAACCCATCTTGTTCCTCACTTTATCACACCCCACCTCTTTATTGTCCTTGGATCCACAACTATGGCTGGCAAACATCTCCGTGAGAACATAGGTATCAAGAGGCAAGGTGGGTTCAAGCATAGCAGAGGTGGCTATTAGAATCCATGTGAGTTTAACTGTGTGGCGCAGCTAAAACCTCAACAAGATTCATGTCGGCCTAGAAGGATGAGATTCCCACAGAACTATTGATGTTGACTCGTGGGCTTCAAATGGTTGATGTACTTTAGCGGGGTTGCAGACACTTGAATTTGATTGACTCTTGCGGGCTTCAAATCGTTGATGTACTTTTGTAGGGTTGCGGACCATTGAATTTGACTCTTGTGGGGTGTCCCACGAGACTAGTCGCTACTCCCATACTTAACTTTTGCTCGTCCTCGGACAAAACTCTAATTTACTTTCCCAAAAAGAAAACAATGTTGTAATACCATAAATAAAGAATAACCAAGCTCTTCAAAACTCATAATATATCATGAAAATATAGCCTTAAACAACTTTTAATTACTTAGTAAGCATTTTCACTTAGAGTAGACTGGATTGGTAGACCCTCACGGAAATAAACACTCTTGTGTTTTCTCATGTGTTTGAAGGGTATGTGTTTCACTCATATTCATTCTAAATGAAATGATCTACCATAAACTTGCATATCTTCTAATTCTCCACCACTGGGACTACATGCATAACACAAATCATAAGGACCTTTTATAGGTTGTAACATGGCTTAGGATATAGGTGGAAAATATTTGGGAATGTAGCTCAAAAGCTATCAAAACTAGTGAAGCAAAAATGATTCAACTCAAGTTCAATATATAAGACATGTAAAACCAATCACTCCATTCAACAACTTTTTCCTTTGTATATTTCACGTATAAACATACCCATTTATTGAAATTTTAGGAGGAATTATGAACATGGATATCAAAAGTAATTTCCTCCCTTTCTTTCTTCATTACTTCTTATTTTCTTTTTCTTCTTTTTTCTTCTTTTTTCTCTCTTTTCTTTTGAACAATAATGGAACTCAAGAATTTAACAATAAAAATATGGCCAAACCACAAATTCAGACACCCCCATACTTATTTCTTGCACACCCATATATATCATAATGCTCTACTAGCTTTGCGGCTTAGATAAGTTTTGTTTTTTCATGTTTAAAGCTTGTAATGTGGGTTTACAAAAATAAAAACAATAAAGCTTAAAGGGATTCAACAAAGAGAAGAATTAACTACAAGGTAGGCTATTTAGCTTATGTAGCTTGTAACAAAGATGACCTTAATCACGTTTATGTATGCATATGTCGATGTGACCTCGAAGAGAATCAAATCAAGTTCTAGAGAAACAAATCCATGAAAGAATATTATCATGACAAAAAAATAATGAGACTGATGTGTCAGTCTAAAGGCTCAAAAACCTTACTGGCTTTTGTCTACAAATTTAGTCACAACCATTTTCAAGAAAAATAACTAAACTAATTAAGTCTAAGTTGTAAAGATTACTTATTCAATCATGTTATGAACTTTCCAAGCTTTAATTGAATCTTGTTTATGACATACACAACCAAGAATCATTGAAAACCACAAAGACAATCCTCTTTTTTTATTTAATTTTTTTTAAACCATGCATGTAACTTTTTTAAAATTAAAACACAACCTAAATCTCCTCTCCCACACTTTAAAACTGCCATTGTCCCAATGTAAGGTTAAAGGGAAAAAAACAACAAAAATATAAATGCAAGAGTAAGAAAGTAAACTCCCCTTGGGTTGTCTCCCAAGCAGCGCCTTTGTTTATTGTCGTTGGCTCGACTCATGCATACTTGAGATAACTAGGGTAATGCTTGAAATCTGGAATAGAGGCCTGCAAAACAGAGGATAAAGACCTCTTGTCAGGAATTGATAACGAAATATAAGGAACGTTACCTGACTATTGTATCTTTGTAAAATTATTCAACACTGCAACAGTTTTTTGCAAATCAGTACTCAATTTTCCTGTGTAAAGTTATATTTATTTCTGGATTGCACTGAAAATTACCTTGATCGAGTTACAATCATAAATAATCAAGAAAATTCTAATAAACTATGAAAAACAATTCAAAAAAAGTATATGCGAATAATTAACTTATGAAAACTAATAAATTTAATTTTTTTTATCGAATTTGGTCTGAATTCGGTGATTTTTTTTTAAAACATTTTTTTTCAAGAATGAAATAGGGATCACAAGAAGCACAAAAATCAACTATAATTACTACCCGACAACGACGCCAAAATTTGGTGTGCTGTCGCAAGCACCAAAAAATAAAACCTATAGTCTTAAAACTATATGTAGTAGTGCAAGTAAGGATTGATCCCACGGAGAGTAATTAGTCTAGTTTTATGCTATGTGTGTGTGGGGGGGGGGGGGGGGGTAATTAGAATGTAATGAAAGCAATTTTAAGAACTAAAGTATCGAAAGTAATCAAAATAACAAACATTGGTCTAAGTTAACATCCACCATCGAAATCTTAAAACTTAATCATTGATACAAGCATATATTAATTCATACTTTAAATATTCACCGTTGGAATTATTTTTCTCTCTCCTTTAGCCACATGTAATTAGAAACAAACGATCTAATTAACCTTAACTACTAAACAATCCCATACAAGCGTTAAAGGTTTAATCTAGCAGCGTCATTAAGACTCAATGAGGTCGATGAAACAAAATAACACAAGCACAAGTTGCATTTAATTCAGTCGATTGTTTTCTTCCTAAGATTTAATAAAACAGATTAGAGGGATCAAACAATTACAGATTTGATATCTAATTTAGCAGTAGATTACAACGAATAATAAGCTAGTATGCCTCCTAGTGATTAAACGTGAGGTTCATGAAAATAGGCATAGAAAAACATTCGATACTCAAAGTATAAATCAAGCACATAAAAACAAATTAGTTCTCACAATTTTATTGATTCCGAGACTTTCGCTTCCTTCGACCAATGGTAAACTCAAATTAAAAGTTGGAGAAGAGGGGAGGAAGTGGTGGTGTCTAGTGGATTCCCTCCCCTTTTAAACACTTCAATTTAGTTAATTGAAACCTACAAAATCTCCTAGAAATCTTCAAGTAAAGTAACAACATTAAAAACCATAAAACAAAGTCCGAAACTAGCTAGGAAGATGGTTATTTCAGCTCCAATTTTCGTGCACAACATAGTTGACTCAACTTCAAGTCTGATTTCGTCCCTAATGCAGTCCGAATATCGAAAACTTAAATACGAAAGTTGTAGATCTCCGTCTTAGCGTTCCAAATCCCTTTGAATCACCTCAATTGAAGTTCAGATGAGAGAGTTATGTCTAGATTACTAAAATATGTCAAAACTGTCCAGAATCGCCAATTAGCTCCATCTTGCATTTAGTGACTCCAATTACATCCTAGATTAAAATATAAGAATAATGAGTATCTTTAGACATCAAATGAGCATAAAATGTTGGCCCATTGGTCATGGTCAAACCTGATTTTAATAATTGATCAAACTCTGTCTCGATATAAATGCAAGTCTACTCAGATATTTACCTACGACGTTTTGGACACTGCTCAACAATGGTTATCAACAATGTTCAAGACTGAAGCCGTTTGCCATTCAGAATGTACTTCCTGCTATGCAATGTAATTTTTCTTTTTATTGAGTCTAGGAATACATTGTACACCGAGTCGTACTGACAAATAGGCTATCCGAAAACGTTTTTCAAAACCATCATATTCTTTTACAAATGATTCATGTTTTTGAAAAATATTCTTTTTACAAAAAGCCTTTGAAGGATTGTTCAAAAAGCCAAAATTTATTTTCTCCAAAAATGAACTGGCAGAACTTCAGGAGAACTCGGCCCGAGTTCGGCCAGAGTTCGGCCATGTGGAACGTTAGTGAACGTTGGGTTTTTGAACTTGGTCATCCTTCAGTTACGGGTTGTTACAAAGAGTTCTGTCCGAATTCTGTCCGAATTCTGTCAGAGTTCTGTCTTTGGAAAAGCTATAAATAGAGAAGCATTTCGATCATTTCAACACACCAATTCACTTTCAATCTTCTCTTCTTAAAGCTTACAGTCTTCCAAAGAGTTCTTAAAAAGCTTTCATTTTCAAATCCCAAGCCAGTTACAATCCTCTAGTCGATTTGCCAGTGCGGTACGGTCTAGAAGTTTCAGAGTGATTGTAATCAGAGGCTTGATAGAAGATTCAACTCTTCACAATTGAAGTTGGACGAGTTCTTCGTATCAAAGCTCGCGTCTGTAGAAGTTGCAAGGACTTCGTATGAAAACTTGCGGGATTTTTCCAATAGTAGATTCAACTGGAAGCTAGAGTTCTTCCGACTGGACTAGTCCTCACCAGAGGGAAACCAGTATAAATCTCGGTGTTGCGTGTTTGCGTTTGCCTTCTGATCACTTTTAAATTCTGTCATTTACTTCTTGTGATTATTATTATATCTGTGATCTAACTGCTAACAAGTTTTTAATTAGCAATATTCCGCTGCCTGCTCTATTCACCCCCCCTCTAGAGTATTCTGCTTTACGATTTCGTTCCTACAATTGGTATCAAAGCGGGTTATACAGGTAAAGCAAGGTAAAACAGCAGTTATATTCAATTTTATATAGATCACAGCTTTTACACATGCAACTGTGAAATTCACAAGTGAAGGCCAAGCCACAAACAGACCTCCACTGTTTGACGGCTCAAACTACACCTATTGGAAAATACGTATGAGTTTTTTTTTGAAATTTCTTGATTTTGATTTATGGTCTGTGGTTATTGATGGCTATAAAAAGCCACCTCGTATAAATGTTGATGGAGTTTTAACTGAAAAATCCCATGACAAATATACAGAGGAAGAAAAGAAAAATGCCAGTCTTGACGCACGTGCTATTAACGCTTTATTTTGTGCTTTAGACAGAACTGAATTTAACAGGGTATCTATCTGCACAACTGCAAATGAAGTATGGAAACTTCTTGAAGTCACACATGAGGGCACAACTCAAGTCAAAGAATCAAAGGTCAGCAGACTTACTCAAGAGTATGAGGCGTTCAAGATGAAGCCCAACGAAACAGTTACTCAGATGTTCGAAAGATTCTTGGATATTGTAAATCCTTTGTCCTCCCTAGGCAAAGATTACAGTAACCATGAAAAGATTCGCAAACTCCAGCGAGCACTTACAAAGAACTGGATTCCGAAGGCTACTGCAATCATTGAAGGAAACGACCTCACTACTATGACACTTTGAAGTACTCATGGGTAAGCTACTCACTCATGAACTCGAGTTACAAGACTTTGAAGAGCCTGCACCAAAGGAGAAGACGATCGCTTTCAAGGCTCAGCACAGAAGATCTGCTGAAGATGATTCAGACAACAGTGAATCTGATGCTAAAGATCAAGCACTCCTTGCAAGAAAATTCAAAAGATTCTTAAGATATGAGAAGAAGACAAAAGAGAACAATGGCGGCAACAGCTGGTATCAAGATGACGCTGTCTGCTACGGCTGCAAGAAGAAAGGACACATGAAGAAGGACTGTCCTACAAACACATCAACAAGCAAGAAGAGCAACAGATACGAGAAAGGAAACCTGAAAAGATCAACATCTCGGAAGTATGCCAACACCAGCATATGGCATGAAAGTGAAGCCAGCGACTCAGAAGATGAACAATCAGAAGACGCTGCAAATGTATGCCTTATGGCATCCGATCAGGTACTCTCTGAACCTATAGTTGATACATACGATGACTTCACCTTTGAGCAATTAGGAGAAGCCTTCAGTGAACTGTTAAGTGATTACAGGAAACTGCGTAGCAAATATCAGACCTCTAAGAAGGTATTCAAAGAGTACAAAGATGAAATAGGAAGACTTACCGACCTACTAGCTGAGGTTAAAGATAATGTTAGTGAGTCTGGTGAGCTTTCTTCCATTAAGCTCTTATTACACGAGACTACCAAGTCATCTGAAGAAAAAGACAAGGTTATTGACCAACTGAAAGAAGAACTTTCTAAAGAGAAGAAAAGTCTTCAAAGTGCACAAGTCAGAATGGAAGCACTCACTTCTGACTATACTAAGTTATATGACACTTCCAAAAGATTAGAAATTAGGTTAGGAAAACAGTCTGAGACTGCTACTTCCTACCCTAACACATGTCACTTACCGAAAAATCGGAACATTCCCAAACCTAACACTGTCAGACCTAACCCTATCAAACCTTTACCTAAAAAGGTTATGCCCAAACAGGATAATAGGTATGCTTTCTTCTATACTAGAAAACCTAAACCTACCAACCATGCACACCACTCAGTTTTCAACACTCAACATGCTAAATGTCATTATTGTGGCCTCATTGGTCATATATCTTCTGCATGTAGAATCAGAAAGCTAGTAGATCTAAATATTTATGCATGGATACCGAAAACTAACCAGTCAGTACCCTACAAGAAATGGGTACCAATAGTTTCATCTGCAAATTGTTTTGTAGGTGGGACACCCTTCACATGCTAGGAGCAAATGGATCATCGACAGCGGTTGCTCACGGCACATGACCGGCGACGCTTCATTATTCGCAACACTGTCGAAGAGGAATAAAGAAGGATACGTCTCCTTCGGCAATAATTTAAAAGGGTATATAATCGGTATTGGTAATATTGGTAAAGCTCCCTATCCAGTGATTAAAGATGTTTGTCTTGTTACTAAGTTAAAACATAATCTGCTCAGCATAAGCCATTTAGCTGATCACGGTTATGGTATTAACTTCGTAAAAGACAAATGTACTATTATTGATAGTTCAACTAGTAATACTATATTTGAAGGTATTAGAGAAGACAATATATATGTTTTCTATTTGTTGGAAGATACTAACATTTCAGGTAGATATTTAATGGCTAAAAGCGATGAGAGTCATCTGTGGCATATGAGACTCGGTCATGCAAATATGGATACTATTTCCAGATTATCCACAAAGAAGCTAGTACGCGGTTTACCGGACATTTCATTCAAGAAGGATTCGGTATGCAGTCAATGTGAAAAGAACAAAGCTACTCGATCCACTTTCAAGTCAGTAAACGCTGTATGTACTACTCGACCTCTACAATTGCTACATATGGACTTATTTGGTCCTAGCAGAGTTGCTAGCCTCGGAGGTAAGCTATATGCTTTTGTAATTGTAGATGATTATTCTAGATACATGTGGGTATATTTTCTGACACGCAAAAACGATGCATTATCGGAATTTGTCATCTTTTGCAAGAAAGTACAGAATGAAAAAGGTTACATGATTACTCGTATTAGAAGCGATCATGGAGGTGAATTCGAGAATGCAGAGTTTGAGCAATTTTGTGACACACGGTTTTGTACACGAATTCTCCTGCCCTAGGACTCCACAACAAAATGGAGTTGTGGAACGTAATAACAGAACTCTATCCGAAATGGCCAGAGTAATGTTAAACCAGTTTAGTCTATGCAAGTATTTCTGGGCTGAAACTGTCAATACAGCTTGTTTTGTTCTCAGTAGAGTTCTAATTCGACCTAAATCGAAGAAGACTCCATTTGAGCTATGGTTTGATAAAATTCCATCAGTTTCATATTTTAGAATATTTGGTTGTAAATATTTTATTCTTAATACAAAAGATAATTTGGGAAAGTTTGACGAAAAGGCCGATGAAGGTATATTTTTAGGTTATGCGGGCAAAAGTAAAGGATACAGAGTCTTCAACAAAAGAACCATGATCATCGAAGAGTCGATCAATGTCACCTTTGATGAACTAAATCAAACGACAATCGATGATAATGACGAAGATCTCAATGTACCCAGCAAAGCACCAGCTGATCCTCCTAGAGAAGATCCAGGAACCAGCTACCTTCGGAGTCTGTCAAAAAGATTGAAGTTCACGGCTGATCATTCAAAAGAATTGGTAATTGGTGAGATTACCAAGGGTGTAAGTACTCGCTCCTCTAATAAAGATATAGCTTCTTGTGTTGCTTTTGTCTCACAGTTTGAACCCAAAAGTATTGATGAAGCATGTAGTGATAATTTTTGGATAGATGCTATGCAAGAGGAATTAAACCAATTTGAACGGAATCAAGTTTGGGAACTTGTTCCCAAGCCTATTGATCATCCGGTCATTGGCATCCGATGGGTATTCCGGAATAAACTGAACGAGAATGGTTTAGTGACTCGTAATAAGGCTCGACTCGTAGCTCAAGGATACAATCAAGAAGAAGGTATCGACTACGATGAGACTTATGTCCCAGTTGCGAGATTAGAATCCATTCGCATGTTATGTGCATTTGCATGTTTTCATAATTTTAAATTATTTCAAATGGATGTCAAAAGTGCATTTTTAAATGGTTTTATAAAAGAAGAGGTTTATGTAGCTCAACCACCCGGTTTTACTGATTTCAAATTTTCTGAATATGTTTTCAAGTTGAAGAAAGCTTTATACGGTTTGAAACAAGCCCCTCGTGCTTGGTACGATCGTCTAAGCTCTTTTCTACTTGATTACGGTTTTTCAAAGGGAAATGTTGACACTACTTTGTTTATAAAGTCTTTGAATAATAATATTCTTTTGATTCAAGTCTATGTAGATGATATTATCTTTGGATCTACTGATGAATCTCTTTGTCAAGAATTTTCAAAGTGTATGCAGAATGAGTTTGAGATGAGCATGATGGGAGAGCTGAAATTCTTTCTCGGACTGCAAATCAAACAAACCAACAATGGGACGTTCATAAATCAAGCTAAGTACACAGAGGATCTACTAAAGAAGTTCGACATGGAAGCAGCAAAGCCACTTAGCACTCCAATGGCGACTTCAACCAAGCTTGATATTGATGAACAATGCAAACCTGTCGACATACGTAAGTATCGAGGTATGATCGGTAGCTTACTCTATTTAACTGCCAGTCGATCAGACATTATGTTTAGTGTTTGCTTATGTGCTCGTTTTCAAGCCAATCCTAAGGAATCTCATCTGTGCGCAGTTAAGCGTATCTTTCGATACCTTAAAGGCACTTCTTCTGTCGGCTTATGGTATCCCAAAACCACGTCGTTTGACCTAACCGGTTATTCTGATGCTGATTTTGTCGGATGCAAAGTAGATAGAAAAAGCACCAGCGGCACATGTCATTTCCTAGGAAAAGCTCTAGTATCTTGGTTTAGTAAAAAGCAAAATTCTGTTGCATTATCAACAACAGAGGCTGAGTATATCGCCGCAGGACGTTGTTGTGCACAAATTTTGTGGATGAAACAAACCTTAGAAGACTATGGATTGCATTTTACACATATATCTATTTTCTGTGATAATACTAGTTCTATTAATTTGACTAAGAATCCAGTATGTCATTCTAGTACTAAACATATCGAGATTCGACATCATTTTCTTAGAGATCATCAACAAAATGGAGATATAGACCTTGTATACATAGACACACATAATCAATTAGCTGACATATTCACAAAACCTTTAGCGGAAGATCGTTTCAACTATTTACGTCGAGAATTAGGAATTTTAGATATCAATAATATTAATTAATTTTGTTTTATTAATTATTTATTCGATACTCATAAACTGTTTTCGAAACAAGCCCAAAAAGAATGTCTGTCACCACGACTACGGTCGAAGCGAAGCGATATTTAAGAGTTCCCCGGTGAACCTCCGTTAGCTGGGACAATACTCCTACAGCTAATCTGAGACAGATGCTGAGTAAAGAATATTAATTTGTAAAATAATATTAATTATATTATTTTGAGATTTAAAATTACTAAATTTTGAATTAAGCATTTGAAACGAATTAATGAAAAAGAATGTGGTCTCATTTGATTTATATATATATATATATATATATATATATATATATATATATATATATATATATAGCCAGGCAACCCTAGGCGAATTCGGCCCGAGTTCGGTCCGAATTCGGCCAGAGTTCGGCTGGATGTTTATATATAATAGCAGCAACCCGAGGCCTCCTTCTTCATACTTCCCCACATCCTCATAACAGCAGCTCCGCCCCTCCGAAACCCTAGTTCTACTCCCTCTTTGTTCTTCCAATTCTTGTGGAGTTTTTCATCAAAACTTTGGATTCGTGCGGAGATCGTCATCCTCTACAACATATCCGACTCTTGGAAGGTATAATCCCTTCTTTCCACCACTTTTCAATACTTAGGATTTATAGAAACTTTTGGAAAGAATGCCTAAGTTCAATCCCTTCAAGAGGAAGAAGACCAATGCCAGTGAAGAGGCATCGTCTTCAGATCCGCATACAGATTGCCTCTTTTCTCCGGTCCAATCGGACGATGGTGCGTCGGATGAGTTTTATTTTAAAACTTCCGATCAAGCGTTATTGTGGTACGCTGATTTTAACATGCGTACTATTTTGCATTGGATCACCGATTAAGTGGACTGTCTTTCCGGATCACCGTCCTTATTTTGAGGCATTAGGGTTACAACATTTTGTCACCTTACAATTCTCCATTGCCACTAATGCCATTAGATTATTCTACTGTAATTTCGTGTTAGACACTTTTACAGCGAGGACACGTGTCGGAGGAATTGATATCGAATTCACTGATGACACGTTAGCGAAAATCCTTGCTATTCCAAACGAAGGTGCCTCGCTAGATGACATCACTGATTTTGATTTTTCCGATGGCACGACACTCGTTAGTTTCAAGAATGAACTTTGTGCGCCCGCACGCGTTCTTCCTGGAAAGTTCAAGGCTAATAACTTGAACTTGTTTAACTACGAATTACATCGCATCATCTATTCTACTTTACTTCCAAAATCCACTTCAAAAGATGATGTTACTGCACTTGAGTTCTCTGCTCTTTATCATATTCTTAAGGGGATTCCTTTTTCTGTCCCTAAGACTATTATTCAAATGATGGGTAGATGTCGCGGGAGAGACCGCAACCTATCTTATGCAATGCTAATTCCTCGCATTTTTCAGAGATTTGACATTGATTTATCTACTTGTGGTGTCGACCCCGAGCCCAAGTTTTTCAAACTCTCTCGTCGCAGCATTGCATCTGTTTCTCCACCCACTGCACCTACTCCTCCTGCACCTACTTCCACTGATCCCGCAGCACCTGTTCCTCCTCATTCTTACCCTATGACATTTGAGGGTATCCATCAGCACTTATCAGATCTGCAGTCTTTTTATGTTGAGACCTCCAGGGAACACGAGTTCCGTGATGTGACTCGGTTTCAGGCGATTGCCAACTCCTTCGCCGATCTGAGGTTTGCGCAGACGGGTCATTCTGCTAGCTCTCTGCCTCGAGACCATTCTGTTTCTGGCTACCGCATTGACGACGAGGCGGTACACTCTCTGTTCCAGCCAGGGAACGCATATGATTGGTATCGTACCACTGGCATCACTCCTCACACTTCTGGCGCTGGTACTTCTAGAGCTGGTCCATCTGGACATGCTGGAGCTGCAGCTGATGATGATGATGTTGATGATGATGAGTTTTGAGATGTTAGACTATTGAGACTGTTACTTTTTGTCTTATGTTTACTTGGAAATGCTCCGACATTCCAAGATTTTATCAGTACTCTTTTTTTATCAATACTATTTTTTTTTCTTATTCATGGACATGGTTGTTTTTTATTATGCCTTAGTTTTGGCATCTTAGTCTATTTTCAGCACTCTATTTGTTTCAGTTTATCGTAGCACTATCTATCTTTTATTGCTTCATTCTTTACAAATTGCCTGAGACAAATACATGCCTGTGTTGTTATTCTATTTCTCTTACTGTTTCTACCATCTGTCATGATTATTTATTTATGTGTTTCTTCACTGTTTGTTACTTATGCATTGATTGCGGGGGAGCCTTTTTCTTTTGCAATTATTTTGCTAAGTGACAACGGGGGAGAAATAAGGATCTAACATGTTTGTGAAATACAGATATGAACAATTTTTTTTTAACTATTTTGATTTGATTCCAAGCTTAGATGTTATATCGGCAAGGTTTGTCAATTATCAAAATGGGGAAGATTGTTGGCCCATTGGTCATGGTCAAACCTGATTTAATAATTGATCAAATTCTGTCTCAATATAAATGCAAGTCTACTCAGATGTTTACCTACGACGTTTTGGACACTGCTCAACAATGGTTATCAACAATGTTCAAGACTGAAGCCGTTTGCCATTCAGAATGTACTTCCTGCTATGCAATGTAATTTTTTTTTTTATTGAGTCTAGGAATACATTGTACACCGAGTCGTACTGGCAAATAGGCTATCCGAAAACATTTTTCAAAACCATCATATTCTTTTACAAATGATCCATGTTTTTGAAAAATATTCTTTTTACAAAAAGCCTTTGAAGGATTGTTCAAAAAGCCAAAATTTATTTTCTCCAAAAATGAACTGGCAGAACCTCAGGAGAACTCGGCCCGTGTTCGGCCAGAGTTCGGCCATGTGGAACGTTAGTGAACGTTGGGTTTTTGAACTTGGTCATCCTTCAGTTACGGGTTGTTACAAAGAGTTCTGTCCGAATTCTGCCCGAATTCTGTCAGAGTTCTGTCTTTGGAAAAGCTATAAATAGAGAAACATTTCGATCATTTCAACACACCAATTCACTTTCAATCTTCTCTTCTTAAAACTTACAGTCTTCCAAAGAGTTCTTAAAAAGCTTTCATTTTCAAATCCCAAGCCAGTTACAATCCTCTAGTCGATTTGCCAGTGCGGTACGGTCTAGAAGTTTTAGAGTGATTGTAATCAGAGGCTTGATAGAAGATTCAACTCTTCACAATTGAAGTTGGACGAGTTCTTCGTATCAAAGCTCGCGTCTGTAGAAGTTACAAGGACTTCGTATGAAAACTTGCGGGATTTTTCCAATAGTGGATTCAACTGGAAGCTAGAGTTCTTCCGACTGGACTAGTCCTCACCAGAGGGAAACCAGTATAAATCTCGGTGTTTGTGTTTGCCTTCTGATCACTTTTAAATTCTGTCATTTATTTCTTGTGATTATTATTATATCTGTGATCTAACTGCTAACAAGTTTTTAATTAGTAATATTCCGCTGCCTACTCTATTCACCCCCCCCCCCCCCCCCCCCCCCCCCCCCTCCTCTAGAGTATTCTGCTTTACGATTTCGTTCATACATAAAATACTAAACATTAAGGGATAAAAATATGACATCTTACGTTCTCATCAGTCACCAATGGCATTCCAGTCGGTCTGGAAGGGTGAGAAAGAGAATGGATAAAAAGGTTTTTTTTTTAATTTTTAATATTTTGACTTTTTATTCAGGAACAAGATACAAAACTAATCACGTGATAACCAGGTGTGATGGATACTAACAAAGGGAAGTTAAGTGCAATCTTTTGTCAGTTCATGGTAGCAAAGCAGAAATAAAAAATAGTATGTGTATCAACCTGCAAAATGGGTGTAAGTGAAGGTATTTAAGTGGAATTTAGTCTCACTAGAATATACCTCTAGCAAAATGGCCTTCTTTGTATGCAAGCTCTATATTATATTAGAGCCATCATTACCTCTATTATAATTTTTGCTGTCTTATTCATAAAAAATCGGTAGGCTCATTCATTAATTTGGTTCTATATCACAAAGATTCTGCCGTGTTTCTTCATAGGTTAGTTTTAGAATACATCATTGGTGATACTAGTTAACCACAAATCAGTAACCATTCATCTTCTATATGGTCTACATCATGTAAAACATTTACTTTCTTATTTTACATCTTAGGTTGTATATGCAAGTTCTCCCTGTGACACTTGTACTGCTATATAAGTATTGAGTGTCTATTTATGTACTTTCTGTTAAAAATATAAGCATAACCTTGACTGTTGATTTCTTGCATGACTTATTTAGAAGTGCTGCTTGCTTGATAAGTAAGACGAGGAAAAAGGAAATGGTAAGTTTACATCCTGCAAAGAAGGCCAAGTCAGATGGAAAATCTTTGATATTGCCAGTAAGAAGTCAAGTTAATGCTTCTGTTTTTGGCAACGCCAAAAGCAGCTCCAGAATTGCACTAGATAATGATTACTTAACATATACCGCAGCGGAGGAAACAAAATCTCCTGATATTATGAATGCAGTTCAGGAAAAACCTAGATACCGTGATGGTCCAGCAGGCCCAAAGACTGCACATGAATCGACAGACAAAAAGGATTTTGCACCTGGTCTAAGAGTGAAAAAGATCATGCGTAGAAGCGGAGAGGAAAAAGAATCATCCATTCTTATTCAAAAACTTGGGAAGGAGATAAGAGATGCAGTTCAAGATAAAAGCTGTGACAACGTTGGCAATCATAATGACTTCGATGTAAAACTTCTAACAGCCTTCCGGGCTGCAATTGTCAAACCGAAAGAGAAACCGTCTAATAAACTCGGTCCATCACGCATAGGTATGAAGAAATCGTTCTTGCAAAAGGGAAAGATACGTGAAAACTTGACTAAGAAGATATATGCAACATCTACTGGAAGGCGAAAGCGCGCCTGGGACAGGGATTGTGAAATTGAATTTTGGAAGCCTCGATGCACCAAAAGCAAGTCTGAAAAGGTTGAGACACTACATTCAATTCTCGAAGTCTTAAAGAAGGCAACAAATTCCAACTCAGGTACTGATCAAGGACCTGATGGGAAGACTACAGATTCCATTCTCTCTAGAGTATATCTAGCTGACACATCGGTTTTCCCAAGAAAGGATGATATCAAGCCTCTCTCTGCTCTTGCGGGATCTTCTCTAACTGTTAATGAGAGTGGAATTGTTAAAACTCCTACAGATATTACTAGAAGGTTAGAACCAGTCAAGGTTGTTTCATCTGATTGCACAGGGAAAACACCAGGAACTCTGAATTTCATGAAGCAGGCTTCTTCCAGAAAAGAAAATTCCGATGGCATGGCAACAAAATCACCCCAGATTTCCGAGTCTAGTGGTTCCAAAGGAGGAACACACAATCCAAAGAAACTAGGTAGTCACTCCGATAACATAAAGAGTGACAAAAGAAGATGGGCTATGGAGGTTCTTGCTAGAAAGAACGCATCAGCAAATTTGAGTGCAGGTGGAGGAAACGGAGATGATAAAGAAGATGCTCTGAAGAGAAATTACCCTCTATTAGTACGTCAATGGTTTATTCTGTAAAATTCACAAACTATTTGTTTCTTAATCAGTCAATGATTATTTCTTCAATCTACTATGACCTATTCATGATATTTTTGAGCATACACTTGCAGGCACAATTGCCCATGGATATGAGACCGGTCCTGGCACCCAGTAACCATAAGAAGGTTCCTCCATCAGTTAGGCAGGTGTGTAGTGTTTATTTAACCAGTCTCGAATCATGAATTTGTAACACACTAATTTCGATTATGGCAACTGTATATTGGGCAAGCACTTGATCAAATAGATGTACTTGTACTTATTTTAAATTGTGTTTTCCTCCTACATTGTAAACTAGTATTTGTGCTTGCTAGTGCCCGGACACTTGGGCTGTTTGCACGAGGTGATGCGGTGGGCTTTTTTGGTGTGAAGTGTTCATCCTGATCCTAGACTTTAAGCATACATTTCTACTTTACTAAGTAATCAACTTAACAACATTTGATAACTTGAGTGAATTTGGTGGAGTTGTATTTATCTGTTTGAGTCAGCATGCAACTGGATAGGTGATCCTTCCATCTTACAGCTTAAAAGTTCAATATGGACAATTAAGAGTTAGGCAGTCATTATTGGCACACTTTATGCTAAATATATATTTAGAAAACATTATGCTATGGTTTAAGTTCCTTAATCCATTTTGCATATTTAGGAGAATGATAACATAATTGGTACCATCTTTATTCTACTTTTTTGCTTTTTGCTAATGCTCTTCAATTAGTTCATTATTCCTCGGGTAGATCATCAATTGGCTTTCTGCTATGCCAGGTACAACTTTACCACATCACTGAACATTATTTGAGGAGAACAAACCTACCCCTCATGCGTAGAACTGCAGATACAGAGTTGGCTGTTGCTGATGCTGTCAACATAGAGAAGGAGATATTTGAAAGGTCAAATAGCAAGCTGGTCTATATTAACCTTTGCTCGAATGCTCTGTCTCAATGTTGTAACAAGCAACCATTATCTGAAACAATTGCAACGAGTTCCACTATTGCAGAGGTTACTGATCTTGCAGAAGAAACATCTTCCCATCCTACAGCTGGAAAGTGGAACAATGTAGAAGAAGCATTGAAGCTGGCTGGCCTTTCTGATTCTCCTCCAAGCAGTCCTTGTAGTCCTACAAGAGATGTCAGTAAAGCGGATGATCCTCGTGAAATTACCAGAGAGCAGGGTCTTGAAAATATTCTCGATATGGATTCTCGTCCTGAGTTGGATATATATGGAGATTTTGAGTATGATTTGGAAGATGAAGGCTATATTGGAGTGTCGACACAGCTACAACAACAAATGATCCCAAATTGAAGGTTGTGTTCTCAACTCTCAAGTGTGAAGAATCGGACAAACATAAAGCTTATATATCAGATAATGAAACTACCATTGTTCGATATGAAAAGAAGGATATGTTACAATGCGACACAGGAGATACATTGAACGAAATTAAAGCAGATGCTACTCTCACGCCAAAACTATCCGAAGGGGAAATGCTTAAAGAACCTTCTTTAGCTGAGTTTGAAGAACTGTATGGGCCAGAGGACCTTTCCATAAATAAAATGCCTGATGAAGCTACAGGAGAAGTGGACCACCCTATGAAGGTTGAAGAAGCAACGAAAAGCAGAATAGCTTGTGAGAGTGATAAGTATGAGTCGAGGACTAGAGCCACGACTTCTGAGTTTGAAATTGAGGGTTGTGCTGAAAATAGCTTTGCTGATGGTAGGGCACCTTTGAATCATGAATCTTGTGGTACAGAAAGTTCACCAGCTCATTCTCAGATGAGTAAGAACCCCCCTAAAGAGAGGAAGGTGAAGCTCACCAATAACAAACCCTCAGATGCTAGCAATTCCGTCTCCAAGAAGGTATGTGGACATTTGAATCATCTTTTGTTTCCGCTAACACATCATGGATGCCACTATAGCACAGTAGTGAAGTCTCATTGCTAACAGGGTTCTAAAACCTGTTTATACCTAAAAGCTATGACTTATATATTTCGAATAGAGGAAAAAAAACAACCAACAGGGTGTCTTCCCCTATTTTATGCTGTGATCTGGTTTGGGTCCATTAGCAGCAGCTTCTTGACTGTTATGAAGGGAAGAGTCTGTCCTACCTACATTCTCCTTGCACACTCAAGGACGATAAAATATGTGATTGTTAGGTCTTTTTCATCGGTTCAATAGAATTTTCCTAGAGGATATAGTGTTTAAAGAACTTTGGTGCTTGAACCATTTCAACTTTTGGGCACTTAACGAAATTCCACCACATCATCAACTTATATTCCCTTCCTACATCTTCTGGGCCAAGGCTGGATATGGTCTAGACATTGAAGGGAAGGGGAGAGCTGGGTCAATAAAATGTTCACTTTTTGGTCATTACAAGGAAGTAGAGAAACAATCTGAGATCACTCTTTTTCAGTTGCTGATATCTTTACTGCGTCAAGGCAGTGAAATGATGGAAATTTTCCTCCAGGCATGTCTCTTTGGTTTTCTTTTCTTAGTCATGACCCTGTAAGAGACCATCTAGATCTTAATATATTACATATCAGAAACCCTTCAACTGCAGAGTTCAACCAAGCCATCTATGAGTAAATCCGAGATCTCTCCTTGAAAACCAATTTAGATGGGAAGTTCATTTTGAAAATGCCTCTCTCAGCCCTCGTGTTTGTAGATTTAACCTATATTACTCCATTTACAGGTGGAGGCATACATTAAAGAACACATCAGGCCGTTGTGCAAAAGTGGTGTTATAACTGTCGAGCAATACCGATGGGCGGTGAAGAAAACAGCAGATAAAGTCATGAAATACCATGGCCAGGCGAAGAACGCTAGTTTTCTTATCAAAGAAGGCGAAAAGGTGAAGAAGCTAGCTATGGGGTACGTTGAGGCGTCTCAGCAACAAGAACTGTGACAGTGCTACGGTTTAAATCTTTTGCAAGAAAGCCCAGTTGTAAATATGGACTTTAAGTTTGTAAATCCTTTTTTATTTATACGGAGGACGAACACTGGAAGAGAAAATGATCAACTTCGACTTATGGGTTAAGCATGCTGTTAAGAACGCTGGAAGACATTAACATGGCCAAGAGAAGTTCCGCTTGTCTATTTGTAATGTTAGTCTTAGCAATTGCTCCTACTCCAAAGTGTTCAGCTTTCTACTTAATACAATGATAAATTGCTGACACTATATGTACATGTACTGGATCGGCAATAAACAATTTCATCATCTCCCTTAATTTGAAATGAGCTGCCATTAGAAGAAGAGGACCAAATATATACTGAATTGAAGTTGAATTCATGAAAGCAAGCTACATGTGAAGCTTGCCTTGGCGTTTGTTAATGGCAACATTCTCTTGCTTGTTAGTTAGCAACTTCGGGCCCTTGTGATAACTAACAAAAGAAAAAAAGGCGTTCGGTGCAAGCTCATATGGAATCTCTCTCTTCTCGTCCTATTTCTGGTAGCTTTGTGTTGTTTGGTCAGACCATGTTCAAGCGTGCAAGCTTCCACGAATTCATAAAGCAAAAAAAAAACACGCATGGTGTGTGCTCCAAGCCATAGAAATGTGATTACAGCTCTTGGGGATAGAGTTTGTCTAGCCCAGAGTATCAAGCTTGTCACAATCACAATCTATATAATTATATAATAAGAGTCTTTTATGATTTTCTTTCTTTCTAAATATACCATTACATATGTTTAGTAATTAAAAATTATTCATTAAAGTTAATAAAAGCAGTTAGATAAGAATTGTCCTTTTACTCTAACTAAATAGTCTTAAAATAATATATAGGGGTGCAACTCGGACAGGCTTAACCCGAGCCGGATAAATCCATTAGTGGGTTGGGTTAGGGTTAAAGATACTTGGGCTCTGGCTTGGGTTTGGGTTAAAGTATTTGAACTCGATCAAAAATCGAATTAGGCTCGGGTTCACGTGTCGGGTTACCCAAAGAGTCGAACCCGACATACATATAATTTATATATATATTTATGTATACATTGTTTCATACTTTTTAAATAAAAAAACTAAACCCTAAAATTTTCAATTCAAACTCTTCAACTCCTCTAAATCTATGTCAGTTTGTAACTCCTATTTCTCATGTCATTTTGTATTTTGTAATGATTAGTGCTTGATTGCTATTTGATTATGTGTTTGATATTAATTTTGTTTAAAATTATTTCAAATATCATATTAGAGCTCGATAAACCCGATGGACCCGACCCAACCCGAACTTCCTCCGAGTTCGGTCTTGGGCTTCATAAGTTGAACCCGAGGTTGGGTTGGGCTTGGACTCGGACTAGACTTATCATTCATCGGGTTGGGTTCGGGTTGAGCTCAAGTCCGACCCAACCCGTCCGAATTGCACCCCTAATAATATATATAATAAGATAATACTATTAATATAATAATACATTTAAATTAATTAAAGCATCTGTCTTTTAGTCTTCTAAGTAATCTTAATAAATATTAAAATAATTACATCAGTTTGTTTTTTAGTCTTTTTAATTTAAAACCATGAAATACATGCAACGCATGTACATATATACTAGTGTTTATAAACTAACAATGATGGGAGACAGCTTAGATAGAAGTAAAGTGATACAACCAAACTCAAGTGGCTCTTGTTGTTACCGAGGAGAGGTATAAGATCCTGGCTGGGTGACGGCAGATCGGCGGATCGAGCCATGGGGGCATATTATTCCTTCCATTTATTTTGTAAAAGTTGGAGGAACAGTGTGCCCAACAGACATGCAATGTAACGTGCACAAAATTTCGTGCGTATCGTCGGACATCTCAAAAAAAAAAAAAAAAAAAAAAGAAGAAGAAGAAGATAGAATTCAAGTGATACAGTCCATGGTATCCATGATAATAAACTTTGCTTACATAATCATAATCATAGCAATAATAGAAGAAAAATATCCTTTGTTATTTCCATAAGTCTTAAATTAAGTTTGTTCAATATACCCCCTGTTCACACATGTTTAATGTCTATAAGACTATAACCAAGGCACGAATTTTCTAATGTATATATTCGCGATCTGATAATTTTACTAGAATATATCATAAATCGAAGAGTGCATCACAAGTGCAACAATAAGACTTGTTTGCTATATTATGGAGGATATAACTTCCAATGTAAAGAGTTGGTAATGTTGCTTACATCATCATGACTTTACCTTTTTTTTTTTTTTTTTTATTTTTTATTTTACATAAACCAGCAAATGCACGTGCTTTACATGTATAGTAACGTATAATAAAATATTATTTAATTATAGTCAAATATCTCTTCTAACACATATGGTTAAGGTGGTTGGTACTCTTCTTGTTTTGTTGAGTTTGATTCTCCATGTTAAACATATTTAATAAATTTAACTTTTTTCAACATTTTTTTACATATTTTTTTTAAAATTAAATGATTGATGATATACACACGGCTTAAACGGCTCAATCTTGAGCCGTTTTGAAGCTCCCTTATAATAGTAGAGATGAGTCTAGTAGACAGGGACGGATCTAGAAACTATAGCTATGGTGGACTACCATAAATTTGGGTGGATTACAAGTGGACTAACCGATATAAAAAAAAATCAAAAATAAAATTTATATGAAGGAAAAAAAAAGGGGGGGGGGGGGGGGGGGGGGGGGGGGGGGGGGGGGGGGGGCGCTCAAGCCCACCCCAAGCAATACTTGGATTCGCCCCTGCTAGTAGAATTGATAAGTCCTTTACTTTTATACATCATAAAATCGTTATATATTATCCCTAAGGCACTAGCCTAGTGGTAGTGTGAGGGGGCGTCCGAATATAGGTCTCGGGTTCAAATTCTCCCTGGACGGCTGGGTGGCTTTGGCCACGACCCGGCTTGGAGAAAGCACACCTCAAAAAAAATCGTTATATTGAATACATACCAACTTAAATAAATAAATAATAGAAGTAATTCATACAAACGACTGCATATAATTACTGATTTTTTTTTATTAAGTCTACTTTTTTGTAATTTTATATTTGAATTAACCGACAATTAACAAAACCGATTAATTGTCCTATACAAGTGCGATAAATATTTTTTAATTCCTTCGAACGATCCATAGTTTTTTTAATCTTTTTCATATGAATTAACTCACGCATAATCCATCATATTCATATGAGTCAACTCACGCATAATCGATCCTATAGGAGAAAAATCTGAAATCTGGTTTTTTGCGATGTCCGACGTAATGTACGGGACTTTGTGCACACTATGTTGTATACTATTTGGGTCCATTTCCCGCAGTTCGATCCAGAGATCATCCGCCCTAGCCAAGGAGATTATACATCTTCTTACTGACCACAAGAGCCAGTTGTGTTCGATTTTTTTTTGGAACCAGGTAAATTGTTTCTGGAATCGCTCTCACTGGAATTCGAACTCCTGACCACTCGGGCCGCATGCATCTCTCTTAACCACTAGGCTAGAGGTCATTTGCGCCAGTTGTGTTCGATATATATATATATATATATATATATATATATATATATATATATATATATATATATATATATATATATATATATTTTTTTTTTTTTTTTTTTTTTTTTTTTTTTTATATAATATATATATATATATATATATATATATATATATATAATATTATTATTTATATATATATATTTATATATAAATATATATATATATATGTGTGTGTGTGTGGTGTGTGTGTGTGTGTGTTTTTTTTTAGGGTGTCCACTCTTAATGGTGCTTGGAGGCATGCCTCCAAGGGAGCTCGAACCCGCGCCACTGCGCCGGGGTGCTCCACCGTTCCTAACGGGCCACGGCCACTGGAATATATATATATATATATATATATATATATATATATATATATATATATATATATTATATATCTATAATATATATATATTATGCAAATGACCTTTAGGCTAGTGGTTAAGAGAGATGAATGCGGCCCAAGTAGTTGGAGTTCGAGTCCCAGTGAGGCGAGTTCTACACAATAGGAAAGTAATTTTTTTGAAGTGGGTGAACAAAATTTTTTTCCTTCGAAAATTATTTTTCTCTGCTACTTAACACATGAAAGTGACAATTTTTTTTTTTTTTTTGTAAGATTAGATGATTCCGTGAACCACAACTAGATTTTGGTTCTGCCCTTGGAAGTTTGGCCAAATTTAAATCGAAGTTGGGTTAAGGGATCGATTTCGGAAAGTTTAGGTCGTATAACAACGACCAAGGTTGCGTTTGGTTCATTGTAATGTAATCGTAATCGTAATGGAATTGGATTTGTAATGTAATGAGTTTGTAATGTAATTGAATTACAATTATATTACTATGTTTGGTTGAAGCATGTAATCAAACCATGTAATGTAATGTCAATTGCATCATATGTTTGGTTTACCATGTAATGTAATTAAGTTTCTAATTTAATATTTTTAAAATACAACATAAAATTTAAAAAGTGGATCACTAAATTTTTTTAAAAATTTTAAACGAAAAAACTAAAAATAAATAATAAATAAATAAGGAAAAAAATGGTTTGTTTTTGCTAAAAAAGACCAAAAACGAAAAAAAAAAAAAAAAAAAAAATAAAAAACAAAAAATGACAACGAACAAAACAGAAGGGAAAAAACCAAAAATGA